>VOPJ01010562.1:0-73500 GCA_014673585.1 Semibalanus balanoides | reverse complement strand
AGCCATTTTCCGTGCTAGGCATTGCAATTATGTATAGTAAAAGTTAAAACAACCACCGAGGTCGAATCACAAACAATTTGAGATTGGTTTTGACATATGTAACATTCCCAGTCCCCGGTGTATTTGAACACACCCTGATCTGATGACATCGTCACTTTTTACTATATGTTGATGATAGTCGACTTGTCTTACATTTTACCATACATTAGCCGTACATATGGCAGCGTGAAAGTTGTCTCTATTCCCGAAATTCCCTCATATGACGTCATCAGCCCAAATATTAAAACTCAGCTTTTTATGAAATTGAGCACTGTTTGTGAGAAACAAATGTCATAATCGTGTTCGGCACCACAAGCGCGTACATTTGCAGAACTTTTTGAGAAGGGGCGTGTCCCCCTTTAATTTGCATTATTTCAGCGTTTAAATGGTTCGTCTCATATCTCTCGATTAAGCGCCAAAGAGTCATATTGAACGGTAAAAACTTTCACAATGGAAAAAGTACATCTCCGGAGCTCGGAAAGGATCCTTGGTTGCTCCAATTTGTTTTCGCTTTTCATAAAAACGACCTTCCATCTGAAATCGATCAGGATGCCTTCTTTACGCACAGATGATGCGAAACTTTTTCGAAAAATCATGACTCCGCAGGACGGACTGGCGCTGCAGCGGGACTTGGACCACCTGCAGTGCTGGTCCGGCAAGTGGGGTCTTGTTCTAAATCCTGCTAAATGCAAGACGCTCACTGTGACTCTGCGCGCCCGCCCGATCCGGACCACCTTCATATCAACAGGCATACCGCTCGATATCTGTAAATGGCAAATGCGTGATCTCGGTGTTTGTGATCGACCAGCAAAGTTAAATTTTGCCTCACACGTGTCCCGGATCGTACGCCAGGCCAACAGGGCATTGGCTTACTAATACGATCATCCAGACTGGGACACGTGAGCCAAATTCAATCAGAAGACTCTACTTGTCACCTACTTTTTGCCAAATGTCCGATCCACCTGGAGTATGCTGGTGTGATCTGGGCTGGGGCGGCCAAGACCCACGTTGAGCGAGTTGATCGTGTGCAGCACAAGTTCCTGTTATGGCTGAAAAGTCACACCACCGTATCCTGCCCATCATTATCCTACAATTCACTCCTAAATCACTTTGGAATTCCCTCACTGTCAGCAGCGCAGAGTCCAATATGGATCCTCCTCTTCCTCAAAAACCATTTTCTCGGGAAAAATCACTCTGCGACCTGGTAGCAAAATTTTCCTTGCACGTCCGCCGAGATCAAACTCGCTCACAGCGGCTGTTCGCTGAGCGTTCGTGGCGGGTGAGCGCCGTCAGGGATGGGTTCCTGTGCCGGATACCAAAGCAAATGGAATGCTCTTCCTGTCAGCGAACGGACGCTGACTTTTATCGATGATTTTAGAACTTTTAGAGGTAAGCGTCGTACGATATGTAAGGTCATATACTTAGCTTTATTAGGGATACTCTTATCTTATCTGATGTGTATTTATTATTGTCATGTTGCCGCTGCCTTGTCATTCATCTATCTTTTCTAGTGTTCGTTTTCCCTTCATATTGTGACTGTCTTAACGCTTTGTCATTTATTTAACATTTAATATTGTTGTCATGTTGTCATTGCTTTATCATTCATCTCTCTTATGACGTTCAAATTCGTTCAAATGTTGTTATTTTTTATAAATTCATGCATTACCGCCTTATCTCTTATTGATCATTCATATTTTATCTTCACTTGTAATGTGTTTATCGTATGACTTCGCCTATTAGTGGATATGAATCTGTTGGCGATGCAATAAATAAATAAATAAATAATGTCCATTAGAGTTGCTAAAATAAGGCAATTGATGAACACCATCGGGTTTGTCTCCATCAAGACACTTGAACTTTTTGATGATAACTGGGTTGGTCATCTTTCAATTTGAGCTCAGGTCAAGAGTCATTTGTTGACCCAGGTAGGTCATGCTGCATATGGGGTGGTCCCGACCCATGGCGACGTTTTTGAGAAGTTAATATTTCTGCAATCGCACTTCCGATTGACAAGCGGTCTTCTTTGCTGAGCAGCCACATCCAGCCTACCATGTTTGAGACCAGTGCCGACCCATGTGATTGACTTACTGCGCGTGGCGCCGTTAAGGGTGTTGAAAAGTGTTTTCTCGCAAAACTCCACAACGGCGCAGATTGAGTGCAAATTTGGTGTGTGGTTAGAGACCTCTCAGTCACCACTTTCCCCACAACTCAGGGGTAGGGTGGGGTGTGCATGTGCTCACGTGTACACCCCTTTTCCATATCTCAGGAACGGCTGAGCCGATTGTGTTCGAATTGGTGTCATGTGATTAGGAACCTCTCAGCCACCGCCTTTCTAAAAGTCAGGGGAAGGATTTTCTGCGCGTGCGCACGTGTGCACCTTTTTGTATCTCACAGAAACTACTTGCCCGATCGAGTTAAAATTTACCATACATTTTCTTTGCGCTCGCTTGTTCATCGCCAACAACGGCGCCTTACTGGTTATATCAAGAGTCATTGGCCAAAAAGTGCCGGTGACCTCAGCTGACCTCAGATTATACCTTGCAGAGGCAACTGAACAACAATGAGGCACCGGTCATCAAGAATATGCTAAGATAACATGACCCTGAAATAATTGGCTTGATCTACGATGGATTTGAGACTGTGTGGGACCTCGTTTTTCGTCGATAGTTTGTAAAGAAATGACCGAATCGGAATACAAATCTGGACAGTCTTTTTTAGCCCTGGCGCAAATTTTTGTCAATATAGTCTGTTAACAAAAAAAGTCAAAATTTAGGGAGCTGGTGAATTTGGTCATTGACTCGTAACGTTCAGATCTGTTCGGTAAAACCATTCCTACAGTAGAGACTACCGTGATAGTTAGACGCTTGGAGCGGCCGCGGCGGCACGTGATGCCCCTCCCCGCGGCCCCCGGAACTGAGCGCTGTCGAACAGGTGTGGAGCGCCGTGAAACGTGACGTGCACGCCGAACAGTCTGCGGCCCGCACCGGCCTCCAGGCGGCCGGCTGGACTGCGCTGGAGGCGCTGCGCTGCGCCACGTGCGGGGTCTGGGCTGCTGCAGTCGGCCGGGCCAGTACTGGAACGACTGACAACATCCCAGGCGACGTAGAACGCGTCACCAATGCTGCAGCGACGCTGACGAAGGTGACATTGGCCTGTATGGACTTTGATGACCACGCGGAAGCGATCTGTGATTTAAATACACAAGGAATGGCTACGACCAGGGCTGCGGAGCCGGAGTGTCGCAGTCGGAGTCAGAGTCGGTCTGAGTCGGTGATTTCGGCCGGAGTCGGAGTCGGAGTCAGAGTCGGTAAAATTTTGTCGACTCCGACTCCGGCTGTCAGCTGTTATGGGCAGCGCATGGGGAAATTACATTTTAGCTGCAAATTAACCTGTGACGATTACTATATAAATTATGCCCCTTCGACAAAGTTTAATTCGATTCCCTCACCAATCAAATATTTTCAACTAAGGGGCAGGTGCCACGGTGGGCGAAATAGAACCTAGGGTGTAACGCCGCCCGCGTAGGATGCAGATCCAAAATGCTACCGTCAGAAATTTAACCCGCAATTGACTGGGGTCTCAGCCGAACCCCATTGACGAGGGGGGGGGGGGTGATATTCGCCCCCTGGTTATCATCCGAACAATGCTCGCAGCGAGACGCTCAAGGCGATATTTGAAAGCTCTCAATCAGAAACATAAAAAGCATATTTGAAATGTTCAATTTAGATGATATCTCAGTTCACGGTCAGATCAAAGATAAACATCATGATATTTGTGTGTATGGCCATACTTTCAATACATAGCTTTAGATTGCAACCATTATCACATAAAGTACTCAGAAAGGAAAAGAAGGTACACATCCCACGTGGAATGTGTACCTGGGGGGACGAATAACGCCCCCCGTCAATGGGGTTCGGCTGAGACCCCAGTCAATAGCGGGATAAATTCCTAGCGGTGGCATTTTGGATCTGCATCCGACGCGGGCGACGACACACCCTAGGTTCTATTCCGCCCACCGTGGCACCTGCCCCGTATGTTGAAAATAAATAATTGATTGACGAGGGAATTGAACCAAGCTTAGTCGAAGGGGCATAATTTATACAGTCATCGCCACAGGTGGCTCACTTAAATGCAGCTAAAAAATACTTTGCCCATGCACTGCCCATAACTGACAGTCGGAGTCGGAGTCGGCAAAATTATACCGACTCTGGCTCCGACTCCGACTCCGACTCCGACTCCGAAGCCCTGCTTTTTATAGAGCGGATTTTGTAGTGCACACTTTTAATTACATTGATCGGGCAAGGAAATAAGCCTAGAACCCTGCCTACGGTCGGGTCACTCATTCGTAAATTTTGTCCTTGCCTCCGTGAACTACCTTAGGTCTATAGTAGTTCTAGTTCTATGTAGGTCTAAGTAGGTCCACTGTTGGTCTAGTGCACGGAAAACCGCCCTACGCTCGGTAACAATTCTTAACATTTACTTAACATAACACAACATTTTTCTCATTTAACTGAACAAAAAACTCTTCAAAACAACGTGTCGTAGCCGAAAGGTCGTGGATCTGAGTCCTGCCTGTGTCCTTTGTCTCTTTGTTCTTCAGTACAATGCCTTCTGGGGTATTTTTCAATGTGACAGCCTCTGCTGTGCTTGTAAGGTTTAATTCGGTATCTTTTATTTGGAATTCCTGTGTTCGGTGCTGCTCAAACAATGATATCATTTAGCCGACACGACCTATAATGACTGGAGCCAGAGCAAACATGACGTAAAGCAGCGGCCCGAAGCCTGGCATGACGTAAAGCAGCGGCCCGAAGCCTGGCATGACGTAATGCAGCGGCCCGAAGCCTGGCATGACGTAAAGCAGCGGCCCGAAGCCTGGCATGACGTAAAGCAGCGGCCCGAAGCCTGGGTCATGACGTTGAAATCAGCGGCCGCCGAAGCTGGCATGGACGTCTTCCAAGTTAGCCGATTTCGTTCGGATAACAAACTCTGCATTGCCCGACATCAGTATGACTGGAAAGAAGTTGAAACACCCTCAAACGTATCACAATCATTTCCAGGTATGTCGAAGGTTTGACATATTTTGCCCTCATCAAACTGGCATGGCTCGTGCGTGACCTAGACTGCGACAGACAGTGCACACGCGAGCCGTACATGATTGGTGGGTCGTCCGCCAAGCTTGTGTGCCGAGCGAAGAGGTTACGCCCGCACTAACGCACATGTCGGACTCCATCGATCTCCGCTAACACGCCCGAATGCGTTCAGCAGAGTATCGCGGCTGCTCTCAATGCGAGAACTAACATCAACACGATGCCAGGCATTCGAATCGCAGAGCATGTCAGCATGCCGCATTCTAGCAAGTTGCTGCCTGTAAAGCGTCACTGTATTCGACTACCAGAGATGTGCCTGGATCTCTCTCATGAGAGACGAATCACAAGAGTGAAAATATGAGATATCGTCGACCACCGGGTGTCCCCCTAATTGCGGGACTCGACGCACCCTGCAGTCACCGAGGCCACATCACATGGCGGAACAATACAAGATCCACGAAGTACAGTACGACTACGCCCGAGGGATCCACAAGATTCCCAGATCTAATAAACTTTTGTCACCGAGGAATCGCACAACACATGTCATCTCAGATCTCAGCTTCACAGGACCACGCACAGCCGTTAGGTACTTACCTCTTTCTTAATTTATATACTATACAATAAATGCATTTGCGAACTGTAATATGACTAGCGAAATAGGTACAAGAATAATGTAGGTACTCTACAACTTATCCACATAGGTAGAAGAATAGAACATCTTACTAATAAATAAAGTAAAAGCGGACGTCTAACCCGCGCAACCTGCAGGGTTCCGCGCCGAACCACGAATACGTGCAGGGGGGGGTTGATTTCCGCCCCCGTGAGACATCTTCCAAAACTTACACAACCTCGTAGCGACAAGCGGAAACCGGACATTAGATAAGCTCTAGGCCAAGCTCTATCGAAAGTATTTCAGTCTTTTCTTAGATCCAGGTCACAATGAGCTCACAGTGGTTCACCAAAGGTTCAGACATTTTCCGGTCTTTAGATCTGTTTAGGCCATCTTGTCCAAAACCCCAATTATTCTCGGAAACTATGATAGCTAGGGAGAAAACAATTAGAGAGACAATCGATAGCCATTGAAATTTGCCAAGCTACTATTGTCCTCATTTGATCTACAGGATCAATAGTTTAGGCTCCAGAGCGTCAAGAAAAGCGTCACACATACCGGTTTCAGCAAATAAGTTTTTCCACGTGAATAGCATGTCACCCTAAAGACCCAAAGACTAGAGGGTAAACATTTCGAGACGGCCCTGCGTGTTTGTCTCATTGAATAGCACTTTGAAACATATATACCGGTGAACCTAGGGAAGGTCAACTTCAACATTTACCTGAAGGTACAAGGTCATTTTGGTGAACCCAGGTAAGAGTCATGCTGCATAATGGGGCGACCCGCGGCCCAGGACTAGACGGAACCACATTGGTGTCAACTAATACGTCTCTCTAATGCGTCTATTCTATCACAGGAGTTGATTGCAAAATCATTGCTGATGACCTCAGATGACTCAGATGACCTCTGTAGAGATCACCATGTACCAACCAATTGCACCGTGATCATTTATAATGAGCCTAAAATAGCTATATTCTGACAAAAATTAGACCTATCCAATGTGCATATTTTATGAAAGGAAAATTTGGTTTATCTTCCCTCTCCACTAGCTCAATGAATCGAGGGGAGTTCAGTGGAAATTAAGAGCCTGGACCGCTACTATAGTCCACCCATGACCCGACAAATCCCTGAGATATACGGAATCTGTAGGTGCATGATATTTCTTATTGACAATGGTCCTGCAAAGTTCAAACTTTCGCAAAAAAGACTGTGGCTTTGGCTACAACGCAAACACTTTGTGAAGGTGGCAGGATCACAGTTGACATGGCACATTCTGACCTGACCTGAGATGACCTCAAGTCAAAACTTGGTTACAAAAGTGTGCGGTAATGGGATGCCCCCAAATAGAGAGTGTACAATTTGGCGGCGCCTGGCGGCCGCCTGTTTTTCCGCTACTCCTGAAAAACCTGAGGGGGGGGGGCGGAAATCAACCCCCCCCCTGCAGGCGCGGGTTAATGTCAGTGCCCCTAAGGCGGCTCACACACACACACGTCTTATGTAAAAACTAATGCCAGATTCAGAATTGTGCTATTTTTCGGAGGTCAGTCTCACATTTGTGGCTTGCAAACGTCCATATCCTTATAGTAAGACTCATCCGATAATTTTTGCAGTTTCTTGGTGGCCTCAAATCCTGTGCCCGGCATTGCTCTTTCTGCATACCGTCTTTCGCAAACAAAATGTGAGATATGTGCTATGACGTTATGGTCACGTAATCATATCCCACCAAGACAAGGCTGAATCTGGAACGGCTATTTGTTTAGTGTCGAGGGTTGCATTGTGCTCGTGACGTCACGTCATTCGCTGTCTACGACGGGCTGACCTCGCCTTGCGGGTGTTGTGATCTCAGTGATATAGATAATAGAACATTCAAAAGAATAACGCATACTTATCTGAAAACTTACCTGAATTAGTCCCAAAGCAATGTCTGGAATTCATCTGAATTTGCAAAGCTCATAATGTATGATAGTGACTAGCGTTAGTCATAATTTTGCTTATTTCAGCCTTGGTGGTGTTGTGAGCCAGGAAACAATTACCTGGTGTACATGGCCTTTGTGGTATTGTGATCTCAGTGATATAGGCTGGTGTTGTGTTTGATTGTAATTGTGTTGTGTTTGATGGCAATTTATGAACAACTTTATTACCGTAATCAAACCTGACATAACCTCTACAGTAATTACGGTGACAGTAATTACAGTGACAATGACCAACGTTTAGAACGACGTTTCACTGCAGAACCTACCGGACAGGGACCGACGTTTTGAACGACGCCTCACTGCAGAACCTACCGGTTAGGGGACCAGCGTTTGGAATGACGCCTCACTGCGGATACCGATTAGGTCAGGTTTGAGCCAGGCAACAACTTAAATAACATAATCAAACCTTACCTAACTGACGACTGACGAAATGAGAAAATCCAATCCACTGACGAAATGAGAAAATGAAGAAACGAAAAAGTGCGTAATCGGTACGGTGAACATCAAAATCGAAACGAAAAAATGCAGAAGTGTAACCAGAAAACGCAAAATTGACACGCAGAAACGAAAAAATGGAAAATTATAAAACGATAAAATGTTCGAATCAGTTGAAAGTTTTTGAACTTTTTCAGTTCGCTGTGCTCATGCCACATCTCAAATGATTTGTGGATGTGTTTTAAAGAGTTTAACACTTGAATTCATAGCTTTGTAGCTGTGCAGATAATATAGCTGTGTAGTGTGTATCCAGCGTCAGTTGAGTGCAACATTGGTTTCGCTCAGCTAAGTAGGTATCGTAAGCGATGCATATTCGCATGATTGTTGAAATCTCACCGAGCTCTGGCGTACTTCAAACAGGTATTTACCATTGCCATACATTCATATATATTTAAGTGAGCTTTTTGCGTCGTAGAACAACAATCGTTTACGGTTTGCATGAATGTTTTCTGATAAATTACGTCTATCATGATTTATAAAAATGTTATATTGCGAAAAGTTCCCCGGACGGGGAATCGAACCCACTAAATCTGGACCTAGCCAGCGTCTTTATCCACTCGGCTATTATGTATACGACTGAAGCCGTGGTGGAAAGCAGCGATACAGTTCAGGAAAGGTGAGCGAAGAACAAAATTAATTGAAGTGCGGGTTTGATAGAAGCTAGCATAATCTTTGATCACAATACTTCGAGGAAAAAAAAATCGTTGCTACAAATCAACGTCATTGTAGGTACTTAGTTGATGATGATGATGATTTTGGCTTAAGGGCGCCTCAACTTAATGGTTATGTGGCGCCCATTGTAATGATGTTGAGTGCAATGCTCAAATATACAAATCGAGCGAAGAAGGTTGTATGCGGAAACGATTAAGTGAAAAAGCTAGAAAGCGCATAAATGCGAAACTGACATGACAAAACGATAAATCGCAAAAGCGCGAAACGAAAAAGTGCGCAGTGGAGCCCGGCAGTATAACTCAATAACCATTTGATGTGTTGGGCTGAAAATTTCACAGCGAGAATCCATGGCTCAGATAACCCGCAAGACAAAGTTTTATCGAAATATAAACTATAGGGTGGTATTAGGAGATTTTGTGGTCGATCTGTTCTGGAATGCCCAACCTGCTTTATTTGCAAACTGCCAAGATAAGAATTGAATCCTTGCGTCATGCCACATCATGACATGATTGCAAGCTGCTTAGAACCCTGGACTTTGTCACGCCTGGAGGCCACCAGGAGCATGACAAAGCATTCCAAGAACACTTCCAGATTGGCACATACTGTTTGGTCTTATGGATTACGACTATTGGTTTTCCCTCGTCTTTTCTCAGTTATAAACAGTTATTTCTGAGACTAGCACCAACGAATCCGTCGGTGCTAGTTCAGTGGCGGCGGAAGCAGGGGGGGGGCTGGGGGAGGGCAGGCTGCCCCCCATCGAAAGAGGTGGGGGGGGGAAACAAGTATTTTGCCCCCCCAGGCCCCAATGCTCACGCCAATAACATTTTTAGAGATCCGCACCATGCGCATTACGACGCATTGATGAGAATGCATATCCAGGGCATAAGACTAAAAAATTGCGCGACGCTGCGCGGCGCAATTTGCTTCAGAAGTCCAGGTCTTAAGCCTAAACAATATTCAAAGATGGTATAGCTAATTCCAAATTTGTGTCGCTGGTACCAGAGTTGGTATGGCCCAGGCCATGGCGTCCTGTCACAATGGCGAATGCCATTTTGACGAATGTCATTTTGACGAATGTCATTTTGACGAATATCATTTTGGCGAATGCATATTGCTGAAGGACACTTTGACTACATGTCTTTTTGACGACATGTGAATATGCCGAACTTGTTAAATGATTAATTATTTTTGTCGAAATGCCTTTTTTTGCCGAATGTAAAAATGTCGAAATGTGATTTTGACGACATGCGAAAAAGTCGAAATGTTTTTTTTTGACGAATGTCATTTTGCCGACATGTGAAAAGATCGAAATGTCTTTTTCGCCGAAATGTTGTTTTGTCGACATGCAGAAAAGTCGAAATGTCTTTTTGACGAATGTCATTTTGCCTACATCTGAAATGATCAAAATGTCCTTTTGCCGAAATTTCCTTTTGACGAAATGCCATATTGTCGACATGTGAAAAACCGAAATGCCTATTTGACGAATGCTATTTTTGTCGACAATAAAATGTTATATTTTTGTTTTTGCCGAATGCTGAATACATTTGGTGCCATCCGCAGCCATTGTCGTTATGTGCCAGTGGTTGATATCTAAAGCCCGGTGCACACCGGATCCGTAACGGCTCCGTACTCGTTACGTCCGTAATTATATAGGCACAATGAATATAATATGGGAATCTCCAATATAAAAATGCAATCACCATAATCTGCCTGAACTTTAACTTTCACTTGCGTTCACTTGCGAGGCACAGGCTCCTGCTCTGGAAGCATGGTGATGGCTTTGTTCGGCTGCACCCTGATGGCGGTGACGTTCTCCGCCGTCGTCTCAGCGCGCTCCTTCATCTCGGCTCGTGCGACCGATTGTTCGACTGTTGTCCTGCTGGGGGCGTAGTTGTGCACATGGCCTTCCAAAAACACTCCACCAGTTTGCACACCAAACCCCTGACAGCGAAGACGAGCCCGTGCACTACATCTCAATCAAAACTTATCGTCACTCCGTTTGTCTTCTGTGCATAAAAAAACGCGATGCGCCAAACGCCTTCGCTTGGTTCCCGTCACCCACTGCATTGCTCACCTGACGCCTCCACTCCTCACTGCGGCCTGCACTCTGCGGCCGTCGCCGCTTCCGGCCGTCCAGCGCCTTGGTCGAGCTGTCGTCAGCACCCATAGCACGTCCCACTTCTACCCATAGAACGGCAGGGACGCTCTATGGGTGCTGACGACAGATCAATCAGGGTCTAGGTCAGTGTTGGGGTCAAACAGGCGCGCACGCCAAAAACATAAAATGCGCGTGCACTAATATCTGATTGGTTGCTTGTTTTGTAGGTTCCCCGCTGACCAGAAACCGTAGCAGAAGCAACGGCGTGGCAGTGGAGCGGGATACGCTTGTCAAAAAAGCATTTAGAGCTTTTCACATGTCGACGAAATGACATTCGGCAAAAGGGCATTTTGATTTTTTCACATATCTTCAAAATAACATTTCGGCGAAAAGACATTTCGACCTTTCTANATTGACTTGCTATCAAAAACTTCATAAAATTTAAAACGTCTTTGTATCACCATCTGGTCTGGTAGTTCTCTGTTTAACCCTTATCTTACGGGAGCTTTTTTCACCTTCATCCTACGGGGGCCTGACAGGCTCCCTGCTAACTTCCAAACCAAGCAACATAAAACAATGCAGAAAGAACCAGCATGTTGCCTGTTATGTGAGGAGTCTAATGGTATACAATTTTTAGGTTACAGGTTATCAGGTGACCTTCCAGGTCAAGTGAATGACCTTGACTCAACCATGTCCTGAAGTGATATTGCTTTGTCAGAAAACCTCAAAACTAGTCATTGATAATAAACAAAAAAGCATGTCCCTTAGACCAGTTTTGGCTCCAAAATACAGAAAAGGTATTTATTTGTACCGTCGGTAAAAAAAAAAATGATTGAAAAAATGGTGAAGTTTTGTACACTTATGGAGCCATCACTCAGTCAAAAATAGTGATATTGCTTTGAAATTTGTTTTGGTTATTGTTTATTATCAGTTTTCTCACTTATATTCTGTTTCGTAACATCTTTAAAAAAAAAATGAATTCTGAGATTACCAATTTGAAGAGAATGTTGTTTTATGTCTTTTTCCGTTTTCCATTTGTTATTTGCTGCAAAAATATTTTTTCTACTATTTTGCAAACATTTATATTTTTCACAAACATCACGTCACTAAAACGTCGTCATCTCCCAAACTACTCGACTAATTGCTGTGAAATCCCTATGGCATACGTATAATTGTTGTAAACTCAGTTACTGAAAATCTCAGAAAGACGTGCCGAATCTGTAAAAAGTTATTCAAGAAACATCTCAGGGGGCCTGTCTGTGTCCCCTCCCTCGTAGGACGAGGGTTAAATGTCATTCCTTGTTTTGCACAGACATGCGAGTCACGTTGGTCGGTGTCAGCCCATTCTGCGGCCTGTCGGGCAGTACTTCAACTAGACAGTGGACAAGTTGTCACCCAAGGCAGAAACGATGCTGTCCGACTCTGGGATATCGACACACAGCAGCCAGTGGCTTCTATGCCGTTCACTCACCACGGCTTCTGTCGGGTATGTTGCCGGGTATCTTCAGCTTACAACTTCTGCTGGATGTGCTGACTCTTGTCTGATACCTGATGTCCATGCCCAGAGCCTCACTAATGCCTGAGAAAGATGATTTAGTACTTATTGAAGAACATTTCCATCTGTCACTTAACTTTGCATGAACATGGTCATTCTGTCAAGCAGTCGCACATGCATACAAAAACGCATAGATGGATACTAGTGCTAACCTGTCTGCTCCGCTGAGCGATTACAGGTTGAGTGGGGGTGCAAGCCAGTGATAAGCAATTAGGGATTGATAACCCATACTATACCCCGTACCCGGGGCCCGCTGGCACACCCGACGTACCTATTATACGTTTGTGTACCCGTCATACACCCGAGGGGCCGAGTCTCCTGGATGGTGTCTCGTATCTCCTGGATGGAGGTACCCTACCGAAAAGAAACCCCTCCTCCCACTCCTCCCTGCCCGACCAGCCCGTTTCCTATAACCGAAGGATTTTTTTAGAACTATGCGAGAAAAAAAAAACATATTTAGAATTGTTTTTTCCATAGTGAAAAATCCGGGGCTGTCGTGTCGGGAGGGTGTAACGCACTAGTAATGCGTCAACCCGGAATAGAACCGGGCGCCTGCAGATTTGAAGTTCAATGCTCTAACCATTGAGTTATCGGACACATGTCATCTGAAGGCAGAATGCCAAACTTTAACTGGGAGTATGCTAGCAGACTGACAGACAGACCTACTTTAAATAGTAAGTTAGATACAGCAGAGAGCTCAGGGTTGGTTCAGCCTGTCTGCGACCCTGGCCCTGTGGCGCCCTCCGCCTGTGTCGGTGGCCTGGTCCTGCGCTCCTGTCGTTACTGACGCCCCCTCCCCTGTCAGGCGGCGCTGGTCGGCGGCCGGCTGGCGTGTCCGACAGAGCCTGCCTCTGAGGTGGCGCTGCTGGACCTCCGCTCTGGTCGGGAGCAGGGTCGGCTGGCGGCGCCGGCAGAGCTGGGTACGGTGATGGCGCTGGCGGCGCTGCCGGGGGACGCCGCCGGCCGGCTGGCGGCCGTGTACGAGTCCGGCGTACTGCTGCTCTGGCAGCCGGCCCAGCCGCGGTTACCAGCCGCCCGACTGCAGATCACCGCAGACACACCGATGTGTCTGGACGTGGTGGCGGACGGCCGCGGCCTGGTCGGCACCTCCGGCAAGACGGTGCCCTCCTTCAGCGTCACCGCTGACGGCGGGCTGAAGGCCGGACCGGCAGGACCGCTCACCAACGCCGGCGTGGCCAGCGTTCGGCTGCGGCCGGACGGCCGGCTGGCGGCGCTCGGCTGCTGGGACGGCCGTGTTCGGCTCGTCTCCGGCCGCCGGCTGCAGATGCTGGCCGTTCTCGAGCACCACACGGCCACCGTCGAGTGCGTCCAGTTCGCGCCGCTGCCGGTCCGCCTGTGGAAGGCCCGCGCGCTGCTGGCCAGCGGCTCGACGGACGGCACCGTGGCGCTCTGGAAGGTGTATGATGACACGTGAAGGCGCGGTGACAGACCCCCTGCTCTCACCCCCGAGGGCCACATGATCTGTGATAACGCCGGACTTTATGGCGATTTCTCATGTATTCATCATCCATAACATGATTGCGATCACTAGATGACAATGAGATTAGCAAAATACATATGACAAACAGAACAGTGGTCGCGTGTGTCGGCGACCATCTGTCCGGCGCCGGCCACTGACTCCCTGCTGCCGGCGGAGGGGCGGCTCTGGTGCCGCTCAGTCCCACAGCTTGATCTCGCCGTCCCAGCCGGCCGTCACCAGCTTGCTCGTCTCGTGCGGGTGCCACATGGTCTGGATGCAGACACCGTCGTGCGCCTTCCACTTGCGGTACAGCTTGGTGGTCTTCCAGTCCCAGACGTAGCACTTGCCGTCCGCGTCGCCCGACACCAGGTAGCTGTGGAGACGGGGCGGGAGGAGAGGTCAGCGCGCTGCATCCGCCCGTACATCGGCAAACAAACGTAAACCTGGAGACCAGTCACCACATCACTAACATCAATGAAATACATACAAATACTCCACTGCATACAAATTAACATTTAAAATGAATCCCAAAGAGTAATGTATAGGCAGTTTCAAGTTTGCCTGGTAGGCGAATCAAATGAATTAATTTTAATAACGGAAACGTATAAAATAAATAAAGTAAACAATAAAAACTAGATGATAGATGATGAAACTACATGATAAACTAGACTTAACCGACTAAACAAAACCAGGATCGAAGCAGGTTGGTATGAGCGCCAAGTGACCGCTAGTAGTCGGCACACCCTAAAACCTTCATTATCATCATCATGATCATCGTCAGAAGTAGGTTGGCCGTGGGACGCCGCTCACCTCATATCTGGCGAGAAGTCGAGTCCGCAGGCGTATCCGGCCACCATGTGTCCGGTGAACTGTTTCTTGCGGTGCAGCTTGTAGCGGTTGATGGCGGAGAAGATGCAGATCTTGTTGTCCATCGACTGGCAGGCGAGCCACTTGGCGTTGGGCGACAGCGCGACGGCTGGCATACTGTGCATGGACGGGTCGGCGATGTACTTCATGTCCACCGGGATGTCCCTGCAGCGAGAGCGCAGGTCCGTCAGACAACCATACTATCATCTCAGGCTAACACGATGGGGTCAACGTGCAACGACCTGTGATCGACTACACCCACAGGGATGTCAGAATACTAGGATGCAAAACAGTAATCGAATTCACACAGTTGATATTTGACGCAGTTAGTTATACAGAACGAAAGACAAACTATTAAACATACAAGACTCAGCCGAGTTTGAACATGTTATCGTCGAGCGCGACCAATGTGCCCGGCAGCTGTGTCGGCTGACTGAGGCGGCGCGGTACGCACCACTCCCAGATGCGCAGACTCTTGTCGTCCGATGTGGAGACGAAGCGGCGGTTCTCGTCGATGAAGGTGATGGTGTTGACCGCACCCAAGTGACGGTCGTACTCCTGAGCTATCTCGCCGGATCGCGTGTCCCACTGCCGACGGACAGACAGACCGACACACAAACACGCTGTTATAGCACTGTCACAGACTGGGCCGACAGGGCACAGGACACGAACAAACCGGACACAACCAGTTCGGACAACACGCTGTTATACCACTGTCACAGATTAGGCCGACAGGGCACAGGACACGAACAAACCGGACACAACCAGTTCAGACAACCATGGTCACAATCCCAAGAAGTAAAGAATGTGATGAAAGAAGAGAGCGAGAAAAAGATGCATGGCCGATTCAAGACACCACTGGACCAGCCAACACCACACCACTGGACCGGAGCCGGGCCGGAAAGAGGAGAGAGAGTCAGCCAACACCACACCACTGGACCAGAGGGGGCCAGCCAACACCACACCACTGGACCAGAGGGGGTCAGCCAACACCACACCACTGGACCGGAGAGGGTCTGCCATTACCACACCACTGGACCGGAGGGGGCCAGCCAACACCACACCACTGGACCGGAGGGGGCCAGCCAACACCACACCACTGGACCGGAGAGGGTCAGCCAACACCACGCCACTGGACCAGAGGGAATCAGCCAACACCACACCACTGGACCGCCGCCGGGCCGCCGCCGCGTCACTCACACAGAGGATCTTCTTGTCGGAGAGTCCGGCCACGAACAGGTGCTGTTTCTCCTCGTCCGGGTGGAACTTGACGCAGTAGGGTACCTTCTTGTTTGTGAAGCGCGAGATACACTCTCCACGCTCCGTGTCCCACAGTTTGATGTAGCGGTCGTATCCTGCACGGCGCGCAGACAAGTCAGTGGGGCAGGGCACAGAGGCATAACTTTTTGAAAATCATTGGGGTTGCACTTAGTTGTTAAGAGCCCATATGTACCACATCTCGTCATAAGCGTACTGTTAACTTCCAAAATTATTGGGGTTGTGGCTACACCCTTTGCATTAAAGTTACACCCATGGCAGGGCACCACATCGGTACACAGACGCAACACAACCCAACAATTCAACAGAGGAATGGTGCATACTACATAACCGCCAGGAAAACAAATACAACACGCCCCTATTGCTTAGATGAGTTTGGGAGCACGCAAGCATCTAACTCTCGCCCTACGGGCAGGGGTCCTAAAACGACCCCCCCCTGAGGAATTTATTGCACAAATTTTTACACATGCAATCGATCTTTCTGAAATTTGAAGTAGCTGAGTTTACAACAATTATACGTAAGCTGTCAAAATTGTATTGAGATTGGTGAAATAGTTTGGGATATAATGACGTTTCAGTAACGTCATGGTGGGAAAACGATAAATGTTTAAACAATCGTAGAAAATAGAGTTTTGCAGCAATTTGTAAACCGAAAACAGCAAGTATAGACAATTGCATTATCTTTCAAATGGTAATCGCAGATTTTCACATTTGTTTTACCCAATACAAAATGGGGAAAAATTCACCACAAATTCAAAAATTGAGTTAAAAAAGAATATATGTAAGATAATTGAGTATTGACAATACTCCAACCACATTTTAAAGTAATATCTCTCATTTTGACTGAGTGATGGCTCCCTAAGTGTAATAAACTCATTACATCACTTGTGTAAATTCACTTAATTGGCATTTTTTACCAGATACGAACATTTTTTTCATTTTTTTTTTGACAAAATTGGACTAGGAATATGCTTTTTTATTTACATTTATCGATTTCAAATTTTGAAGTTTTCTGACAGCAAAATCGCTATTCTGGACCTGGTCGAGTCGAGGTCATTCACTTGACCTGGAAGGTAACCCGTTTATCTGAAACCTTAAAATTGGATACCGTTATATTTATCATATGACGGGAAACATGCTGGTTCTTACCGCGTTGCTCTATGTTCTTTGGTTTGAAAGATAATAGAGGAGTCGTTTTAGGACCCCCGTAGGGCGAAAGTGAGAAAGCTCCCGTACGGCGAGGGTTAAACCATTAAACGCCAATGGTCAATGGTAAGTAAAATATATTAATAAGCGGGGACGGCCATTTTGAATATTCATTGAACGATAATCGTACATTTTTTTACATTTTTTTTATTTTTACATTTTCCTTTGTACGTACCAAAGGAAAACGTTCGAATGAGCACCTCAATGGCAACGCAATGCAAGCCTAGAATGATGCATCTAAGCAAAGGGGTTGCATCTTATGTTGAACACGAAGAGGTTAGGGTTTTAAAGGAGCCTGCTCTGCTGCGGAATTGTATGACCGAATATACTGACGCTTGATCTTACTCTATATTTATATTTACCAAGGAAATTCGCATCTTAGCTAGATGATGATGATGATGATTGGGGTTTAAGGGCGCCGCACCTACATGGTTATGTGGCGCCCATGCATCTCAGCTAGGACCGACGCTAAACGAATGATCGGCTCTGGCGGCCGCGAGCCGTAGCCAACACTTTCCAAAAGTTCCAGGCTGATCACTTGATTTGATAAAGGACAAAACTGCACTTTTTGTCATGATACTTATATAAAAGAAACCATCAATTTTAGATACAATATTATTCATAACATATAAATCGATATGCTGTATGTTCATTCCAGTAGTATTTTGCCTCAAATACCTAGATGAGGCGCGAGTCAAGTTTGGGATTTGAGTAGAATGGAAACAAACCAATACAAAAAATAACGGAGACCAGTTTGGGATTTCAGAAACTGTAAACAAACCAATACAAAAATAGTATTAATGCCGATGAAAGACCTGCAAAAGAAGATTGTGAGCGGATAATGATTTGAGTAGGATTTCCACCGGACCAGTCACATAATCAAATGTCAGTGCATTTATCCAGTTTAGGGGGAAACTCTCATAAGTCCGTGAGTGCTATTCTGCACCGCAGCGCGGACACGGTCAGGTTGACAGCACTCCGCCCCGTCCAGGGCGCGGTCGGGCCAGGACTAGGAAAGCTGACCTGCTGAGAGGAACTGTGTGCCGTCGTTGTTGAAGCAGATGTCGCGCACCGCCTGCCGGTGTCCCAGGTAGGTCCTCAACATGCGCCGCTGGTTGTACACCTCCCACAGCTGCCGAGCGAGACAAACACGCCGCACGGGAACACACAGGTCAGCGCCGCTGCAGCAGTGTCATGCACCACAAACAATTACAAGACAAGCATTCACCAGCGACTGAGTAGAACTCATCAATAATGCAACTAAAATCAAACATACATCACGAATATAGCGACGCGCAATCACATGCTGCATGGCCACGTGCTGCAACACGCTGCAGTAACGCCACATTCACAGTGACGCCAGAACGTCTGCATGAGATGCCTCTTGTTAGCTGATATTGTACTCGCACGCTGTCAGATAGCCGCAGGCAGCACACACAGACACCAGTGGGGCACTGGACGCGACAATTGTACTCCCTCCAGGAGTGATTACAATCAGCACTGCCATCTGAATAGTCATCAAAGAACGAGAAACGCGTGAGGCTATAAAAAGGTACTGCTCAATCATGAATGATCAAAAGAAAATGCCCTGCTCCCGACACCTATCACATCTTGGCCGCGACCAAACCAAGCCACTAACCAATATGGTGACCTTACCTTGATCTTGCAGTCCATGCCGCAGGAGAGGATGAGGTGGCCCGACTTGGGGAAGAACCGGGTGGCGTGCACGCCCTTGGTGTGGCCTTGCCAGGTGTGTAGCAGCTTCTTGGGGATGAAGCACTTCTCTGGCGGGTCCTCAGAGCGCAGGTTGACGCCGACGTCCTGCGGCACGTGCAGGTAGGAGCGGCCCTGGTAGTCGTAGGCGTCCTTGACGTGAAGGATGGTGCGCTCCTCCATCGGCTTGTCTTCAGACTGCTTGCCGCGCTTCTGCCGCTTGGCCGTGATGATGTCCAGCTCGGCCTGCTCCTCCTGAAACACGCCAGCCGTCAGCCGCGGTAGGCACGGTGAAAGCAAGTCTTGAGTCTGGCGCACACGGGAATCAGCCGACGGAAAAGGAAAGCACGTTCGTCAAGGCGGAACAGTTAAATGAATCACACAAAATAAAACATTCGCTTATCTTAAACAGATATCTTACGATCAAGTATCAACTAACGGTAAAGGCGAACCATGTCGCGGCCAGACTACAACATTTACAATATATGTTATATAGGACTCCTACCTCAGTGGGTTTCATCACTTTCTGCTCGTCGACGAAGCCGCCCCAGGGTCCCAGGTAGCCGTCAATGTCGCTGGCGTCTGCGTTCTTATCGCGCTTCCGCTTGTCGAGCGGCCGCTTCTCCTTGGGCTTCTCGAAGACGGTTTGCGCGGCGTCGGCGCTGGTGGAGGCGGTGGCGGCGCCGACCATACGAGCGGTGCCCTCCTCCGTCACAGCCTCCGTGCTCGGGTCCACCGCGTAACCTGGCCACACCACAACACACGGACACGACTGTCAGGCACGTCACAGCCCGTGCTCGGTCCACCGCAGTAACCTGGGCACACCACAACACACGGACACGACTGTCAGACCGTCACAGCCTCCGTGCTTCGGGTCCACCGCGTAACCTGGGCCACACCACAAACACGGACACGGAAACTGTTCAGACCGTCACAGCCCTCCGTGCTCGGCGTCCACGCGTAACCTGCCCACACCACAACCCAACACAGACACGGACTGTCAGACCGTTCACAAGCCTCCGTGCTCGGGATCACCGCGTAAACTCTGCCACACCACAACACAACGGACACGGGACTGTCAGGCCGTCACAGCCTTCCGTGCTCGGGGTCCACCGCGTAACTGGCCACACCACAAAACACACGCGGACACGACTGTCAGACCGTCACAGCCTCCGTGCTCGGGTCCACCGCGTAACCTGGCCACACCACAACACACAGACACGACTGTCAGGCCGTCACAGCCTCCGTGCTCGGGTCCACCGCGTAACCTGGCCACACCACAACACACGGACACGACTGTCAGACCGTCACAGCCTCCGTGCTCGGGTCCACCGCGTAACCTGGCCACACCACAACACACGGACACGACTGTCAGGCCTCACAGCCTCCGTCTCGGTCCACCGCGTAACCTTGGCCAATCACCACAACACACGGTCCACGACTGTCAGGCCGTCAACAGCCTCCGTGCTCGGTCCAGCCGCGTAACCCTCGGCCACACCAACAACACACGGACATCGACCTGTCCAGGCGTCACAAGCCTCCGTGCCGGGTCCACCGCGTAAAACCTGGCCACAACCCACAACACACGACACGACTGTCAGGACCGTCATGCAGCCTCCGTGCTCGGGTCCACCCGCGTTAACTGGCCACACCCAAACACACGGACACAACTGTCAAGCGGAGAGCGAGCCTCGTGCTCGGTCCAAACCGCGTAACCTGGCCACAAAACCACAACCACACGGACACGACGTAGACCGTCACAGCCTCCGTGCTCGGGTCCACCGCGTAACCTGGCCACACCACAACACACGGACACGACTGTCAGACCGTCCACAGCCTCCGTGCTCGGGTCCACCGCGTAACCTGGCCACACCACAACACACAGACACGACTGTCAGTCACGAGTTGGCCGGCCCGACCTCTACCGTGCCGTCCGTGGGGGGATGACACGAAAGCAGCATTGGAAATGCATACCATACCAGGTGATCATGCAGCGTCGCTGGAAAGACAATACCAGACGGATGACATCTTTCCTCCTCAGATTGCAGGCGGGAGCTTCTAAAAATATGTGACTGCCAATTTGTGTGAGAAATCTCTTCGTTTCTAACAGCGAAATGAGAACTGAAACACCCGCCACGAACGCTCAGCGTTCGTGGCGGGCAAGCGCCGTCAGGGATGGGTTCCTGTGCCGGATACCAGAGAAAATGAATGTCTTCCTCTCAGCGAGCGGCGCTGACTTTTTTATCGATGGTTTTAGAACTTTTAGAGGTAGCGTCGTGCGATATGTAAGGTCATATACTTAGCTATATTAGGGATGCTCTAATCTGTTGTATTTATTACTGTCATGTTGCCGCTGCCTTGTCATTCATCTTATCTTAACTAGTGTCGTTTTTCCCTTCATATTGTGACTGTCTTAACGCTTTGTCTCTTATTGAACATTCAATATTGTTGTCGTATTGCCACTGCTTTATCATTCATCTCTCTTATCTAGTGTTCTTTTATATAGTCATACTGTCATTGTATTAACGCCTTGTCTCTTACTGATCATGCATATTTTATCTTCACTTGTAATGTTTTTACCGTATGACTTCGCCTATTAGTGGATATGAATCTGTTGGCGATGCAATACATATATAAATATGCATTCAGTTCAGAAAATGATATCGTGTTGATAATACGGTTCCTCCACCGAATGACAAGAATGAAAAAAATGTTATTGATGTATCATTGAAAATATATAATTAAAATATAAAAGAGAACATATGACTATCTTACCGTAGCTGGTGAATGTGCGGCGTTGATTTTCAAACTGGAAAGCGTTGAAGTGCGCTGGTTCCACAAAGCCGGACAGTGTGTTCCGCTCGGCTCGCATCTGCTGCGTCTGCCCTGGATTGGCCGGCCCCAGCACCGGGGCGAACAGCTCGTCATAGCGCGGATTGTACTGCAGCTCCTTCACGGTCGGGTCAATGTGACGCCGGTCATCCAGTCCCGTCTGTGGGGTAACACAAAGCTTTGCAGAAGTGCATTGTACTGCAGCTCCCTTCAACGTCGGGTCAAATGTGAGCCGGTCACGCCAGTCCCGTTTTCCCCTTTGGGTTGGGGTAACACCCAAGCTTTGTCAGAGTGCATTGTACTGGAGATCGCTTCACAGTCGGGTCAATGTGACGCCGGTCATCCAGTCCCGTCTGTGGGGTAACACAAGCTTGTCAGAGTGCATTGTACTGCAGCTCCTTCACGGTCGGGTCAATGTGACGCCGGTCATCCAGTCCCGTCTGTGGGGTAACACAAGCTTGTCAGAGTGAAAATAGGGGGGGTGTACTGGAGATCCTTCACAGTCGGTCAAATGTGACGCCGGTCATCCCAGTCCGTTGTGGGGTAACACAGCTTGTCAGAGGTGCTTTGTACTGCAGCTCCTTCACGGTCGGGTCCAATGTGAGGAGCCGGTCATCCAGTCCCGTCTGTGGGGTAACAAAAGCTCGTCAGGTTGCATTGTACTGGAAAGATCCTTCACGCGTCGGGTCAAGTGTGACGCCGGTCATCCAGTCCCCGTCTGTGGGGTAACACAAGCTTGTCAGAGTGCATTGTACTGGAGATCTTCAACAGTCGGTCAATGTAACGTTGCGGTCATCCAGTTCCCGTCTGTGGGGTAAACACAAGCTTGTCAGAGTGCATTGTACTGCAGCTCCTTCCCACGGTCGGGTCAATGTGACGCCGGTCCATCCAGTCCCGTCTGTGGGGTAAACAAGCTTTGTCAGAGTGGCATTGTACTGGAGATCCTTCACGGTCGGGTCCAATGTGACGCCGGTCCATCCATTCCGTCTGTGGGGTAAACACAAGCTTGTCCGAGTGCATTGTTACTGGAGATCCTTGACGGTCGGTCAATGTGACGACTTTAGCCGGTCATCCAGTCCCGTCTGTGGGGTAACACAAGCTTGTCAGAGTGCATTGTACTGGCAGCTCCTTCACGGTCGGGTCAAATTGTGACGCCGGTCATCCAGTCCGCTGTGGGTTAAACAACAAGCTTGTCAGAGTGCATTGTACTGGAAGATCTTCACGTCGGGGTCATGTGACGCCGGTCATTCCAGTCCCGTCTGTGGGTAACACAGCTTGTCCAGAGTGCATTGTACTGGCCAGCTTCCTTCACGGTCGGGTCAATGTGACGGCGGTCATCCGTCCCGTCTGTGGGGTAACACAAGCTTGTCAGAGTGCATTGTACTGGAGATCCCTTCACGGTCGGGGTCAATGTGACGCGCGTTCACCCAGTCCCCGTCTTGGGGTAACACAAAGCTTGTCAGAGTGCATTGTACTGCAGCTCACTTCCACGGTCGGGTCAAATGTGACGCCGGTCATCCAGTCCCGTCTGGTGGGGTAACACAAAGCTTGTCAGACGTGCATTGTACTGGAGACTTCACAGTCGGTCAATTGTGACGCCGGTCATCCATCCCGTCTGTGGGGTAACCACAAGTTGTCAGAGCGCATTGTACTGCAGGCTCCTTCACGGTCGGCAAATGTGACGCCGGTCCGCAGTCCCCGTCGTGGGGTAACACAAGTTGTCAGAGTGCATTGTAACTGAGATCCTTCACGGTCGGGTCAATGTGACGCCGGCCATCAGTCCCCGTCTGTGGGTTAACCACAAGCTTGTCAAGTGCATTGTACTGGAGATCCTTCACGGTCGCGTCATGTGACGCCGGTCATCCGTCCCGTCGTGGGGTAACACAAGCTTGTCAGAGTGCATTGGTACTGCAGCTCCTCAGCGTCGTGTCAATGTGACGCCGGTCATCCAGTCCCGTCTGTGGGGTAACACAGCTTGTCAGAGTGCATTGTACTGGAGATCCTTCACGGTCGGGTCAATGTGAACGCCGGTCACCCAGTCCGCCTGTGGGTAACACAAGCCTTGTCAAGTGCATTGTACTGCAGCTCCTTCAACGGTCGGGTAAATGTTGACGCCCGGTCATCCAGTCCGTCTGTGGGGTAACAACAAGCTTGTCAAGAGTGCATTGTACTGGAGATCTTCACAGTCGGTCAATGTGACGCCGGTCATCACAGTCCGTCTTGTGGGGTAAACACAAGCTTGTCAGAAAGCGGCATTGTACTGCAGCTCCTTCAGGTCGGGTCATGGTGACGCCGACCGGTCATCCAGTCCCGTCTGTGGGGTAACACAAGCTTGTCAGAGTGCATTGTACTGGAGATCCTTCACAGTCGGGTCAATGTGACGCCGGTCATCCAGTCCCGTCTGTGGGGTAACACAAGCTTGTCAGAGTGCATTGTAACTGGCGATCTTCACGGTCGGTCAATGTGACGCCCCGGTCATCCGTCCGTCCTGTGGGTACACAAGCTTGTTCAGAGTGGCATTGTACTGGAGATCCTTCACGGACGGGTCCAATGGACGCGGTTCATCAGCCCGTCTGTGGGGTAACTAAAGCTTGTCAGAGTGCATTGTACTGGAGATCCTTCACGGTCGGGTCAATGTGACGCCGGTCACCCAGTCCCGTCTGTGGGGTAACACAAGCTTGTCAGAGTGCATTGTACTGGAGATCCTTCACGGTCGGGTCAATGTGACGGCCGGTCATCCAGTCCGTCTGTGGGTAACACAAGCTTGTCAAGAGTGCAATTGTACTGGAGATCCTTCACGTCCGGCTCAATGTTGACGCCGGGTCATCCAGTTCCCGTCTGTGGGGTAAACACACAGCTTGGTCGAGTGCATTGTACTGGAGATCTTCACGGTCCGGTTTCATGTGACGCCGGTCATCCAGTCCCGTCTGTGGGGTAAAACAAGCTGTCAGAGTTGCATTGTACTGGAGATCCTTCACGGTCGGGTCAATGTGACGCCGGTCATCCAGTCCCGTCTGTGGGGTAACACAAACTGTTTGCAATGAAGATGGTACCAGAAGTGCGTCACCTGCCCTATCCCCTGCGACTTTGAGCGCTGGGGTTACCATCGCTGTATTACCAGCATCGTCGGGGAGACATGATCATGACTCATCAGCTCCTCCATGGTGGTCTCGACCTAGATCCGCAAGTCTGCTTCGACACAGCAGTCGCCAGGGACACCCGAGGATACCCATGGTGGCTGGTTAAGCTGCGAGCAGTCTCCCGTATCCAGTGCAACACCTTAGGTTTAGGTTTAGGTTTCATTAGTGGGCTTGGGTTAGACTGAGTCTATTTAGTGCCCACTTCGTATCTGGTCACTTGAACAGTTAGGACAGAATAGGATTCGTGTTGTGGCCCATGTGTTTTGGTGTCGAGTCAAGTCTTGAAGAAATTTGTAGTTACTGCTGTGATGACTTCTTTACAGGTAAGCTTATTCCCACTGTGACACCAATTTGAAATTTGAAAAGGACATAGCTTGGCATGATGTGCTACTCTTCCTCATCTTTAGTTTCAGTTTATGTCCTCTTGTCCTATCTTCTTCACTTCTCTCAAAGAACTGGGTAGCATCCATTTTCGTCTTTCCAGTCAGTATTTTGAACGTCTGGATAAGGTATCCTCTCAGGACGCGCTCCTTTGAGCTGTAAAGCTCGAGTTTTTAAGACGCTCTTGGTATCGCAGGTTCCTTATCTCATGCACTAGTTTGGTTGCTCTACGTTGCACTTTTTCAAGTGCACTGTAGTCTTGTGCCATGTATGGGCCAACTGCCTGGATGCAGTACTCCAAGTGGGGTCTCACATATATGCTGTACAGTGGTTTGAAGTTAGTTTTACTGATATTTTAAAAAAAAATATTGCTGAAAGCCAATTTTAATAGTTTGAGGGCAGTTGGCTTCTCAGTCAGAGTTGTGAACGATTGGAACAGCCAACCATCAGCAGTTGTTACCTCGGACACAATTAACTAGTTTAAGAACTGTCTAGATGCACATTAGGCGCACATCATACACACTCTTCCTCATGCCCCAGCCAGAGACCGAGGCCACTATAGGAGAGCTAGGTAGCATAAGTAGTGAACTTGTTCTGGAATATCTAAGGAAAGTAGACAAACAAGGCTTGAAGGGCCTGATGAAATTCATGCTAGGTTTTTAAGGGAAGCTGAATGAGAGTTGTCAAGTTTCCATGAGCTTAATATTTTCAAAATCACTCTCAGAGACAGAAATTTCCATCTTGATTGGAAAGGAGCAAAGTGATTGTTCCTCATCATAAAAGGGAGATAAAGTAAAGAAGAAAACACAGACGGTTAGTCTGCCCTCATTAGTCTGCAAAGTGCTAGAAATCCAATCATCAAAACGATAAGATTGTTGAATTCTTGGAGCAAAAATGAGCTCATCAATGATACTCAGCATGGCTTTGGACGGGCCGTTCTTGTTTGAAACGCTAATCTTCTGGACTTCTTGGATGTTTGTAACAGAGAAGCTTTGATTCAGGAAATTCCAAGTGCTAGATGTATCTTTTCTTGATTTCAGTAAACTTTTGACAAGTCCCCCCCATAAAAGACTAGGGGTGCAGCTTAAAATTCATGGAACGGGGGCAAGATTCTATGATGGATGAGTCGGCTGGCTATCAGGAGGGACGGGCCAGCAAGGCGTCCGAAGCCACTAATTTCCGCCTAACCGTCTATGGGCTGGTCTGGGTTGGCCGCCAGCGAACAAGCTCTGCTTAGCGTTGGACTTGGCTCCCTGGAAATCAGATAGCACATGCATTGAAAATGACCGGAATCGTCCCCGGAATGTCTGGCCTGAAGTTCTTTACTAACCATGTATGTATGATAATGAGTGAATGCATGAATTAATGGGATCCTATTAGGGGGCTGTCAACTTGCTGTCCTTCAGCGGTGACTATATTGGCCTTCTCTTAATAATTTACCATACTAACAATGGGGCATTCTTCTCTCCTAACCTGCTTATTTAAGTTTCTTTCCATTTCTTAGCTGGGAGTGGCGCCGCGACTTTCCTTTTATGTCTCTGGTGGTAAACGTATAGTGTTTTGAGCCGCTGGGATAGGGGAGGGGGCACTCCTGGTCACGCTGCTTTTGCGGTGGCGGTTAGTAAAAAAAAAAAAATATTAAATGGGTGCAAATCACAATGGAAGGAGGTTCTCAGTGGAGTTCACAGGGCTCAGTCCTGGGCCCGTTGCTGTTTATAATATATGTGAATACAATTGAGAAGAGTTTAGACAGCAAAGTATTGAGAATTTGCAGATCGATTTCTCAAATTTGTCAGGGATTTATGTAGAGGATAGACATGATGCAGGAGTTTTTCAAGCAGACCTGGACAAGCTAGTTGAGTGGTTATGATGCAGGCAGATGAAATTCAATTTGAGAAATGTAAGATCGATGCCGCTGGAACGAGTTGCAGTAAACACAAGTAGTGAAATGGGTGGGCAGAAACTGAGAGCAGATTAAAAGGAAAAGAGATTTAGGGGTCGTGGTAACAGAGCAGAACTATCATGTCGGATCAGGCTCCCGTAGAAATCTAGGGAAAAGGCGCTTAGCTATGCTAGGGGCTTATTAACAGAAGATGTTAACTGCCAAAGTGGAAGAGGTAATAACGTAACTGTTATTGTGGCATATGTTATACCACATCAAGAGTATTAGGCATGCAAGCCTGGTCTCCAGACGATATGAGAAGAGTTGCTGGTTGTTAGAGAAGATATTTCAGAAAAGGGCAACAAAAATGGTAAATTGTCTTTATAGATACGTGCCTTATGAAGAAAGAATTAAGAATTGGGTATGTTTCACTTAGATTATGAAGGCTAAGAGGAAGATCGTTATTGAAGTATTCAAGATTTGTTGAATGGTCAGCATTCTGGATATTCTAAGGGAATGTTTGAATTCAGTAAGGGGAAAATCATAGTAGATGGTCATCAGCATAAACTCTGTAATGAAACAAGTGAACTAAGGCTTCGTTGCAGTCATTTTCAGCAAGAAGGGTGGTAGGACATTGGATATAAGCTACCGGGGGGATGTCGCTACTGCAGTGTCCAATTGCCTCCTCAAAAATTAGATTAGACAAATACTATAAAAGAGAGGGATTAGTTCATAAGTACTCGTGGGATAGACTGTGTTTTTAAGTAGGTGGGTGGACTGGAGGGTGAGACTGATGGGATTTTGGGGGGGGGGATATGTGCAACCTCGTATGGGCCCTGGAGGCTCTTTGTTGCACTCTTCTTTTATGTCTTTTATCATGCAGAGGGTTAGAAAGACTACCCAGGATGCTCAACTGGAACAGACACTAAAGGCCAAGGGCCTATCTGAATTCTGTTACATCTTAAGTAAGTAAGTAATATGTGATATTTTAAATAGATTTTAGCTGGTCAAAAACCATCTAGCATCAAAATCTAGCTTATTGACACATATTTTCCTTTCTGGCTTCTATAGAAGCCATGCAGTCGTCAAAAGCGTTGGAGTGTCACCTCCTGTATATCCCTTCTCTGTGCTGGTACCTACCTTGAGCAGCCATAGTCGTTTTATTTCTGATGAAACCATGATTTACCTTTGGCGCTACTGTGGGAGCGGAGCAGACCTGTAACGGTTTCACAGGCGTTGAACCCTCGGCAGATCCAATGGGTTTGAGATGAGCAGTCAATGCCTCTACATCATCTCCTCCAGAGTCATTGCTGTCCGACCCGTAGGCCCGCAATGCAAGGATTGAGGACATATTAACAGAAAACAGAAAAACGTATCAATTCTCTAATCCATACTGTTTCAGCCAACAGCCACACGAACTTCGCGATACATATGATATCACCCAACAAATGGTTGTAGGGCCTTACAAAAACGCAACGTATTCTAGTCTCCTATTTTTTATCACTGTGGCCTGGCGCAACCACGGTAATTGGTAATTATAGTCTTATACGGCCTTGGAATTATATTCTTATACGGCCTATAGAAAACTTTGCGCAACGTGCGGAATCGTCGCGTAAATGCGCTGTCAACAGGGGGCTACCAAGGTCTGTATAAAAATATTAGTACCGTCTGCAATGACCGTCAAGTAAGCGTCGTATTCGTATTCGTTTTAACCCTATTCCCTTGCGGGGGGCAGATTCTGCCCCCCCCCCCCTCCCCCGGTAGTTTTTCGCCCGCCTGCTTTCTGAACCGTTTACGTCTATCGTCTTAAAAACTTTCGGACTTTTCCTAAATATGAATAACGCGTGTTCTGTGAAAATTTTGAAAAATCCGGCCCAGCAGAGGCGGCTCCAGGGTCATGTTTTTGGGAGGTCNGTTTTATAACTTTTTATATCTGTGTGATTTTGTTCAATTCCAGTTTGTCTTTCAATTTCTCCCTTTTCACAGCTTTTCAAAGTTTTTGTGATTGTATTGCTAAATTCGAGCATGGTTCGTTGTGCTTGAAAGGCCATTGCTAAGTCAAAAATGGTGATATTATTTTGAAATTTGGTTTGTATATTGCTTGAACACCACTCTTTCACATATATTCCTGGTTTTTGAAAATACATTAAAAACATCGGTAAAAAATGGTTTTGTAAATATATAACAATTATGAAATTTTTCAACTTCTATAGTGAGGGGAGCCAGTGCCCATCCTTGCGCCTACCTTAAGCGGAAAACAGTCTGTGTGCCATATAGCTATAAACGTTGTATGAATAGAAATGCAGCTTCAGTACGCGATCCGGACATTTTTCTAGCAAAATAAGCTCATCATTTAACAATCGGATCACTTTTATGAAAGCTGTAGGATTGTTCGCAGACCCCTGCAAAAGGCGCATATAGGCACAGCTTGCCCTAATTGCACCATGACCGGGCGCATTTAGGCGACCTACTTTTCCAATGCTATTTAACATTGTTGTTCGATTTGGCACATATATGAAATGAAACCGTTCGGTTTCACATTGCGTGTGTAAGTTATGTTTGGAACGACGTTTCCCGTACCTAGATTTATGCGAGAAAAAGTTGTTTAAAGTCTCACATGGTCAAATACCATGAGGTTATTACCACCGGGTCAAATACCACGGGTGCTTTAAATGCGCCATGGGCGCAAAGTGTTATAGTGCCCTGGGCGCAATATGTATGGGCGCGATTCGGAATTCACTGCAAGTCGGGAAAACAGCAAATATGGCGGACTTGTTTAGTTATGAATCTGGCTTTTTGCTTAAAAGGATTACAAATGCACTGCTATTCCTAATTCAAACCACTTCAGCTTCTTCCTACTTCATAATAAAACATAACATTACAGTAAACATGCATGTTCGAGATAAGAAAACACAACATTTCGAAAAATGACTTCCTGACAGCGCCAACTGACCTTTGCTTGGCGACAGCAGACCGGAAAATAATGAGTTAGTGATGGGGATTAATAAGATGCACTATCAAAATTATAATAGAGCGAAGTATTTTTCGGAGATATTGACCCCATGTCGGATTTAGAAACCTGGCGCAGTTTGGGCACTCTCCCCTACTACATTACCCATTTGCTATCTTTCTTTTTTTTTTTTTAGTTTATCATAAAATATAGCCATTTTACATCTGCTTAAAACTTGAGTGATTTTGTCGCTGATTTCAAGAAACGTGACGTCACACAACGGGTGTTATATCTAACCCCCTAAAATTGTGAAACATTTTCACTATTTTTCAACCGGATGTAAAATTAATGTGCAGGAAGATACTGCAAGTTTCAGGTTGATGTCGTCCAATGGTTTGTGAGTTATCGCGAATAAACGGCAGGGGGGCAATATTTGCCCCTGGTCAAGCGCGGTTTAACCCGCGAGTTACTGGGGTTATTTATAGCCCCCTCCCGTTATTTTGCAATATCTGTTAAAAGAACAGAGATAATATCGTCACCAATGTTTTAGTACCTTATCGCACATCAATTTGACACATGCTGCCTGAAGGAAAAAGATGAGGCTAAGATAGGTCAAACAGGAATGACGTCAGATTGACGTCACGTTCTGCGTTGTGTGTTGAAAAATAAGGTTTTACGGCAAACGCTGCCAAAAGTATAATTTGTAAAATAATTTAAATTGCTATACACCAAATTAGATAATGAACCCAGCTATCAAACTGCAATCTCGGATTTTCAAAATTTTATGAAACTCAAAATTTTGAGAAATCCAAAGACATTTTTTTCTTTTTTAGAAGTAAAAAATCTGAACTTTTAGAAGAAGAAGAAAAAAAATTGATGTATATGTTCTAGAAGAGTGCAATGAATATGTGTGGGAAGTTTGAAGCCGATATCTTAAAAAATGACTGACTGACTGACTGACTGACTGACTGACTGACCTTTCAAATCCTAAATTCGACCACCAATACAGCATAACCATGCATATTAATTGCATTTCCGTTTTTGCGTCTTCACTTCTATTTGTATGAAAAAACAATGTTCTTATGTAATTGTTCGCATTCTAGTCGGAAAACGAACCCATATACATGTGTTACAACTCCTAATAACCGTAATCTGCAGTTTGACCTCGAGACCTCGGATGACCTTGACCTGACCCAGGGTCAAAAAGTGATTAGAATGGCAATTAGAAGTGTTAGATACACGAATCATACCGATTTATCAACTGATTATGCGTTTACTATCACATTTTTGCGCGACGATTCCATCCACCGGACTTTGATGACACGGTCAAACATTTTGTCTTTGAGGTGACCTGTGACGTCATTGGTGACCCTGAGCTTTACAATATTATGTTTTCCTCAACAAATGTAACAGGGCTATCTAATTACGTTTGAATTTGTAAGATCAGTCCAGTAGTTCTGGAGATCAGAGGGAGGGCTATAAATAGACCCCCCCTCAGTAACTCGCGTTACAGAATATACCCCAGTAACGCGCGGGTTGAATCCCAATAAACACAACAAACATATCCACACTTACCCGGGAAAATTCACACAATTCGCATTATACTGTCATTGCATAAATACCCGGAATGCATACAGGTCAATGCCATATTTTGTGTTGGTCCACTCGCGAAAAACTTGCGTCTCCCATCGTTTTTATTAGACTTGCCCAATGCACAATGGGGCCCGTTTACCGATTCGCCGGAATTAATTCATGACGGTCATGACGTTAACCGCAGTGCCACCAGCTGCAGCATATCGGACGAGCAATCAATTGCGCACATTTTGACAGCAAAAACAGTTTACGGTTAGGTCAGGTCAAAAATAAATTACGACATAATGCAAGGTCTACACGGTAGTCTGAGCGCCGTAAGGTTCTTGTGCGCTGCAGCCGTTTTATTAGAAAAAGTTTTGACTCAGGATGGTCATGATGGTCAGATTAGGAGGTTGATAGCCAGACAAGAGAATCATCAGGTCATCGGCCAAGGTCATGACAGGTCACGGAGGAGCCATTTGATGTTGCTTAACGTTTTGCTTTGTTCGTCGATTTGCATGGTTCTGACGTGCGGTTATTAACATATGAGGCCTTTAAACAATTGGAAGACATTGTGATTGTCATCAAAAGACTGTCCAGTTGCAAGTTTCCAGCTAGACGCGTCTAACCCTTGCCTGACTTCACCTCACATGTAACCTCATCATCATCAAATTGGCTGCAGCAATAATTTAAAGGGGGCGAGAAGGGGCGTGATTTCTTTGACGGGACAACATCAGAACATTCTGGCGACTATGCTGGTATGTGTCTCGAAGCGTCACTCGCCGTCAATCTTAGATCAACTTACATATTCATATTACATGTTATTTACATGCGTTTCCGTCAACAAATTTCATTTTCGGTCGCGTTTTTCATATGCTTACAAAGATTAACAGGGAAAACTGATGCAATATTAGAAAAACTCAGATAATTTTAGTTACGGCCAATGCAGTTTGAAAGGAAAATGGAAACCTTCAAATTTGTCAACACGGCAGGCTGCAGGCGAAAGGCCTCACTGCGACTGCGTAATGTTTAAATAGACGCTTTCCGAATTAAAAAAATATATTATATATAAACGCAGAGACTTTCGAAAAATCAGTTATATGTGGGTGAACATGGTTGTATGTCACGGGCGTCGCCGGGGGGGGGGGGGGGCTGGGGAACGGGCCTCTTAGAATATTGCTCCCCCAGATTAGCAAGATGGGAAACCAGCTTGCTGAACCCACCCCGAGTTTTGTGACGACACCCCTCGTATATGTGCAATGTTAGCTTGATTTGAGCATGAAGTCCTTAAAAATATGAGCACCTATAAATATATATTTCAGCTAACGATAAGAACACACACAAATGCTTGGTTGAATCTTTACTTAAAAGTCGAAAACTCTCTAGACTCAAGACCCTCAGGGTATCCCGTATCAAATGCCAATATTGAAGCCTTTGCAGAGCGGTCAAGCCACTGTCACGAGCAGCTAAAAACGTGCCGATAGTTGTCAGGACGGGACCCATTAACCCTGTTCCGGAACGGATAAAAAACATACAAATCTGTCGGGGGTCTTTTTCGCCCCCCCCTTAGATATCAGCTTCCATAAGAGATAGAATCATGCAATTTGGTTGGTGGGTACTGGGTATGGTCTATGGGAAACTTTATTTTGTGAAATCTGAATTACATTGGGTTAATATATTCAAGGTCAAGTGACGTCATCGAAGGTAAAATTTGACAAAATACGAAGTTGTACAGGAAACCTTGCCATTATCTCGAAAACGATGGTAGCTAGGAGGAATCCGAAAAGGCACTGAAAAGCCATTGCGAGTCTCTTTCACATTAATCTCATCAGAAGTGACCTTAGGTCAATAGTTTTGGCAATAGAGGTCATCAAATGTAAACAAACATTTTTTCAGCAAAAACTTGTGCGTAAGTAACTTCTTACCAAAATTGTATTGGGTAATAATTTTGATATCATCGTATCTCTCGTCAAGGCAGTTCGAAACATACAAAATTGGACCAATTTGGAATACTTAAAAAAATGACCCTGGTCAAGGTCAAGGTGACTTAAGTAGATCGAGCTGCATATAAAAAGATGCTATTCGACGAGACAAACGTTTTTGCACCCATTGTGAGTCCCTACAATCATCCTGTCACGAGTTATTGATAACAAAGTGTTCGTGACCTTTGGTGACCTTGAATGATCTTTCAAATGTTCACTGGCGAAAAATTGACCCGGTTTATCGGAAAGGGCCCAGGTTAGCATGATACTAAAATAATTGGATTGATTTAGCACGTTTATAATTAATTTAAATTTGTCACCTTCATGGTACTTATATGGAAGGTTACGCAAAACGCATTTGACCTGACATCAGTTCATCAAATATTAAGATATCGACCTGAAATTTTCAACACATATTTATTGGTATGTTTTCTCTTACATAGATTCTCTTTTTAAACATAATTTAAGTAAAATAAAACATATTTCATTTTGAAATAAAAATAACTTAAGAAAATCAAAATTTAAAATTCGAAATAACAATCTGAGGCCTATTTCACAAAGAAGTTTGTCATTACAAAAGTTTGTGATTACAAACGCAAGAAATTTTTACCTCCTCACAAAAAGCGATTTCACAAACAATCAGCACCTGTGAATTACCGATTGTAAAAAAGTTTGTAATTTCACAGCTTGTAAGCAAGTTTGTTAAAAAAAAATGTAAAGCAGAAGTCCAATCAAGAACTTTGCAAATTCACCGGGCGGAAGAGGGGCATCAATGCATATAAGCTGTTGGCATGATAAGCGCAATGACGTCACCGGAGGAATAGCTTTTTGTATCTCCTGAAGTTTCTGTTTCATAAATATGATTTGTTATACTGCCTAATATACGTTATTTATTATATTCTTTTAATATATGTCACTTGCAAAGTAGTGTTTCAAGTATTAACGACTATCTCTCGAGAAAAAAGGGCCCCCGGTGACGTCATTTGACATTTGTCAGTATGCGCAGATACCTGCGCAGTGGGACGGTTCTACCCAAGATACCTATATACAACCATGGACCTATGACATTATATGGCCTTGGCCTTGGTGGAGCAAAACAACACAGCTACTCTTAAGAAAGATCGTTAAGTTTTCTCTACCATTTTAACTCCTAACCTAGCCGATTTCACACGGAAGGGCGAAGGCTCACTGCACAAGACATTGCAGACTGCTACAATTATACTGCCATGCGGTTTCTCCGCGCGGAGGCGCCCCTCCCTCACAGCATAGCACAATCGGTAAGGTGTACTTAAAGGGGGTGGAGATCCTGCCAAATTTCTGGCGTGGGGAAAAACAATTTTTCGGCAGTTAAAACTTATGTTATGAACTACATTTCCCTAAAACAACCTCGGCAACGAAACAACCACACCAATAAAACGACCTTAACAGTAAAAAACGTCAACAATCGATGCAGCTTCTGAAATTCAGAACCTCTGGCCCACTGGAATTACAAGTTTGTAATGACAAACATTTCCTCTCTGGAGTCAACGTTTGAGTAATAGAAATTGCGTTTTTACAAAACTTTTTACAAGCAATCCATGTGTAAAAAAGTTTGTAAATAGTAAATTGAGATTTACCTACTGCCCTGAGGTTTTGTGAAATTCAAATTACAAACATTAAAAAAAAATGCAATCACAAAGAAAATCATTGTAATTACAAACTTTTTTGCTTTGTGAAATAGGCCTCTGAAGGACCATGCAATTCTCTACCTTAATATTTTTCGCTAAAACTATGCTAAAAAAAACATTCACGAGTGATTAACCATTCAAAGGCCTTGGATCAAAACGGCAGAACATGCCCCCCTAAAAGCGGTCCTGGGCCCCCTTCTAATGAAACGTTTTTCGAAAAAAGCACGCCTTTCGCTGCGCAATGAAATGTTAGGAAAATTCACCAAGTTAAACGATCCTAGGTTGAATGTGTATTTAACTGTACGCGACAAACCTCAAGCGGTCGTTTTAGCCCCCTCCCCCGACGCTGATAGGGTTAATTAGCGGTCGGGACCACGCCTGTCAAAATACACGGGCTGAGTACGGGCCGGGTGTCAGGTTTCGTTGCTCCTACGGCCTCTACATGAGGGCCACAAAGAATGTCTCTGTCTATGCTGGCCATTTGCTGACAGCCGCGCGACATTCTGCCCCACTCGGTGTAATTAACGAGCTTTTTTTCTGAGCCTGCCAGTTGAGGCGCTCTCTTGAGAATCTCGCCTCCGTGAAGCACAGTCTTATTAACTGAATCAAAACTCAAAGTCAATATCTGTCATAATCAAACTGGGAACGAGCTTCATCTTATTTTGTCGACTGATCGCTGTTTTAGAGATTGCGTGAATGATTCAGTTTCAGCTCAGTCTGTCCTCGGGTGCGTCAGAAAATCATCGCCTGAAATCGTGTGAAACCTGTCGCCAGACGTGTCACTAGACCGATTCCTTTCCACTTACCGCGACCCTCGCTGGAAACAAACAAACTAATTAGCCCGGCTGACATCGTAGGCCGGCCGCCATTCCGGCGGCACCGGATACAGCCAGTCGCCAGATGCCACCCGTGCAAGCGACACGCGCCCTCACCCGCCATGAATGGGGACAATTATTCCTCTAGGTCACAGAGCGCCGGTTGCGGCAGCATTGAGAAAACGCCCCCAAGCAGAAACGCCACCAGCCAGCTGCCAGCCGCCGGTCCAGATTTGCACCTGTTGCGACCGACCGCCGCGACGGGCGGCGGCTCGGCTTTGGGCGCGGCGTGGCGCGATGTCAAAGTCGAGCTTGTGGACCGGCCGGCGAGCGGCGCAGGTGCAATATGTTGGCCAGTACGGTGTGGCAGAGTGGGCACGGCCGGCGGAAGTGGAGGGCGATCCTATTCATAAAACGGAGGCCGGACGTGCGAACTGCGAACGGTGGCGCCGCCAGCGGGCCTTGAATGAAGGGGTGGGGTGCCGACGAGGGGGAGGGGAGGGGTCGGACGAACGGACGGACACGGTCAGCTGATGAGCGGAGGTATAATTATCAGCGGATTGGAGGTGAAACCGACTCGGCCAGGGTCTGAAGGGTTACTCGAGGTGTGCGACACCCGCAGCTTACTGAGACACGCCGCACGCGTGTTTTTTATTGCCTGCATGAGCGCGTGCGTTGTTGTATGCTCCTGGAATCGCTAATTACTTGATCCGTGGAACAATTACCTGAAGTTTAACAACGCACTTAATCAAAAAACTTAGAGCCGAGTTCGGCCTATTATTCGCAAGTTATCTCATGTGATAATATGTTGAAGTTTCACAAACTGTAGATGATAACGATTAACATGTTAGCTTTTTTTAACTCGCGTGCGTGTTAACTTTTTGGAACTCATTCGATATATTTCTCATCTTTACCATTTGTACACAGATATTGTTTAAATTCTAAGGTACTAGCTGTGTTCTTGTCTTGACCTTGCTTGGGGTCACATATCGAAAAAGGTTATTGGTATCTGCATACACGAAGCAACAAGTTAGTGTTACTTATCATAATTTGTTCGGTACATTGGAAAGTATTTTACCCTCATGGTGATCAAATTACTTCATAACAGTGTGGATCATTAACACCACTTGATCTGCGTCGTGTTTTGGACTTGCCACCGTTGCGATGTGTAAGACTAGAGGTTGGCAAACGTGGACCCGAGACCGGTCCTCTAGACCCAGTCTGGCGCCAGTTGGTTCCAGACTGGGTCACCAAATCATACTGGTACAGACTGGGTCCACTTATGATTCATGCTGGTTTTCAGGCAAGTCGTATCACTGTCCACTGATTACGGCAGGTTTCTTTGTGGATGCTGGCCAATTTGAAACTGCATGTATTTGCAATATAAGCTTTAATTTACTTGCACTGACTGTATAGTGCAACTGGTTTTTCCATATTAGTTGCGAGACCATTTTGCTAGTTGGGTCCCACTGGGTCGAACATGCCTACGCACCGGGTATAATCTGGGTTTCCATTTTTCGGTCCCTTTTGGGACCGGGTCTGTTTGTCTGTGTCCCAGAAATATCAACCTTTTGCCACCGTCTAGTGTAGACATATTGGCTGTGTCACACAGAGAACTGAGAGAGATGGTGTGCTGGAATTTTGTTGGTATGCCAGTTGACAAAAGCGCGATGTGAAGTGCTCGATACCCCGGCAGGGGGGGGGGGGGTGTTGCTCGGAGTAGGTCTGAGCATCAGTAATGCCAGCATGTCGACACATCAACTCAACGATCTCAGTCATCCAGGCATCAACCAATACCGCCAGTCAATCCAGCAGTCACTGAAGCCATGCAGTCAGTCAATCAGTCAGTCACTGAAGCCATACCACCAGTCAATCAGTCAGTCACTGAGCCATACAGCTCGCAGATCAGGCAATCAGTGAGGTCATACAGCCCGCACATCAGGCAATCAGTAAAGCCATACCGCCAGTCAATCAGCCAATCAGTGAAGCCATACCGCCAGTCAATCAGTAAGTCAGTCAGACAGCTGAGTCATCAGTTAGTCAATCAGTCAGTCAATTCCTACAGCCAGTCAATCAGCGGTTCTCCCAGTCAGGCCAGTTTGTCAGTCTGCCGCTTGTTTTAACTACACATTTTCTTAATGCGAATCGGCATCAGTTCAGCTCAATCCGGCATATCGCATTTAAACCGACAGACATGACTGTTTGACATATATGCTGTATGCAGCATAATATGCATCTCACATCGGCGTAACACACTCTCGAGGCAAAGGACATTAAAAATTGACAGTGCACGGTGCACTGTCAATGTTGAATGCCCCTTGCCGCGGGAGTGTGGTACGCCGATGTGAGATGCATACCTATTACCTACATACCTATATGTCGAACAGTATGTCATGCTGTCGTGTTAAATGAAAAATGCCGAATTGAGCTGAACAGATGCCGCCTCGCATTAAGAAAAGATGTATGTTGTGCAAGCGCGACAGTACGTTTTGGCAACATACAGCAAACACAGACCAGGGAAGCAGGCATATTGCGTGCAAATCCATGGCATACACGTATGAAGACCTAGTTGGCACAGTCTCTTCACCACAGCGTGCCGGCCACCAGAGCAGAGGACCCCCGCGTCCGGTCTGCGGGCCAGGTGGGGGTAGGGGAGGGTGGGGGTGACACCGGGAGGGGGAGGTCGACAGGTGCCGCCCGGGGCCACGTACCGTGACACGGCCGCGTGTCACCTGAGGCGTAAATCTGGAGCGGCCGGCCATCTGCCGAAGACGACGGCGGCGTGGCGGCGGCGGGGCGGGAGGGGAGCCTTCCTCGCACCTGCGCGCTGCCTTCCTGCCGGCTGGCCGGCGGTCAGCTGGCCAGCCGGACAGCTGGCTACGGCAGGACAGCAGGATGACAGGACGGCAGCGCTCACCGGTAGCAGGTGGGGAGCATCCGGCCTAAGCAGACGACGCAGGAAGAAGCGCGGGGGAGACAGAGCTGCTGTGGGCACAGACAGCGCACATGCGCTCCATGCTGGAGCACCTGAAGTTTGGGAACTAAACTCGAAAGGGTTTAACGGGAGAGGTAATGCGATCGCTGGGAAATTTATGAGCTTTATATGAGCTTTGTTGCGTTATAGACGTGTTTAATACACTTAAACATTCATGGAATTTTATTCCACTGGACTGGAAACTCCAACAGTAGCGAATGACGGCCTACAAAATGCACTGATGGCTAATTATACGAAGTTTTATCTTGTGCTGATACTTGCGTTGAGTCTGTCACTGACGAAAGCTTTAGCGTCCTCTGCTAACGTTTTTATTTTGTAATGGTGCCTCGCAATTTCGCTGGCCTTAGCGGAGACCGGGCCCGCGAGAAGGCACAATGGACAGTTCAGATACATTGACTCTCCGACTGTGACGCGTGCCCACTGCGGCGGCGGTCAGCCACCAGAACTGCCGCGCTGGCGCGCAGCTCGGGCTGGCGCACGCAGCCACCCGAGCTGCGGGATGCCGTTACAATCCTCGTTAATGATATCAAATTCTACCATCTTATCTCGGCCCAGTAAGTTACTTTGCATCGCATTGCACTGATTACCTTGTGGTGCCGTGATGGCCAGGCCCGGCCACCGCAGTCCGACTTGAAGCCGAGTCCGCCGAGGTCAGATCTTGGTGTTGGTTGACTCCGTCGCGCGCCGTCGCGCGCGCGGGTGTGCAGTCTGTGCACGCCGCTGGTGTAGGTGGATCAGGCTCGGCCTGCCCGGATATTGTAGCCTAATGCGGCAGGAGCGCCGCCGTGATTGTGATGCTCGGCTCCTGTGCTGTGTGCTGTGAGTACAGGAGCCACGGCTCCTGTACGCGTTTTGCGTCTCTCCACCAGTCATCTATCCTTCTACGTTTTGCATTCTATACGCTATGGTCTGCAATAAACTCCATCGATAGGGAATCCCATCTTCACTTCTGTTTTAGCCGCGGATCTGGGATATCTAGCTAAAAAAATGTCGTAGGCCCCAGAAACAGAGGAAAATGCAGATCGTCGGCGACACATGTTTTACTCTTTTACCAAAGAGTTTCATACAAAATCAGCCATAGGAGGACAGAAATATGGCAAGCTCGTAGATTTTTATTTCCCATTGGTGGTGGGAAAACATGAATGAGGTTTGTATCTGTCTAAAATAATCCCAAAGCAATAAGCTTCATCAATGTTATAGACCAGTAAAGTCAGGACAAAAAAAAACGCAACGCACCTTATTCACACGAAGAGGCGGTTCGGATAGTTTATAAGCATGGGATGCCGAAAATTGAATCGCTGCAGCCTGCAATGCGTCGAAACTTGCCAACTTTGGCAGTCATTTCAAGAAACAAAAGACTTATTAACAAAGTATATGGCTTTCAAAAGACTGATATCGGATGGCTCCAATCCACAGGCTCCATCTTATTACATCAGCTGTCAGTTTCAAGTCAATCGGTGAAACACTCTAGCTAAATGGCACGGCGCACGCCCTTAATCATGTTTAGAGGTGTCGTCACTAGTGACGTGATCTAGTGATGACCTGAGATGAACCGAGGATAGATGCAGGATAGATGCAGGATACAGGATAGTTGTACAGGATAGATGCAATCGATGGGTGAACAGGTGTGCCAAAAACGGCTGCGCTGCGCGCCTCCGTTTTCCCGACATTTCCGAAAAACAACGGGCGGATATTCGTTCCCCGTCTTGCGCTGTCAGCCCGCCATTGAATGAGTGAGAGGGGGCAAATATCGCCCTCCCCCCGATGAACTTTCACAATAGCTCAAAAACCAATAGCGCTATCAACATAAAACTTCAAGTACATTCTCATACATCAAATTTACGTTTTATGTGCAAAAATAAAGCAGTTTCGTCATTTTTGATATATACCTAGCGAATTTAGTGACATCACTTTACACCAGTTTGAATACAAAATCAGCTAAAATTCAACAGATTCTACATCAGTGGCTCAGGAATAGGGGGTAGAGGGGGCTTTTGCCCCACCCCCTTATTTCGGGACCGGTGTGAGGGGCTGAGGGCGCTCCCAACTTTGGCGAGCTGATCCTAACGTTCCGTAACAAAATAAGACATCACAAGTGTGAGTTTAAGTTTTGCAAAATTCTGAAAGCATCACACTTCTTCTCATGTTGGTCTCAGTTTTTCCCTTTGTCCACTAGGCTCTGTATGAGTAATATGATGCGAAAGAAGGGCGTCCCTAGTAGCCAGAGGCGATGCTAGTCAAAATTGGTTTCGCCCACCCCCAAGGCTTTGAAATAATTCCCTCACAATGAAACAAAACAAAAAACATTAGGTGGTCTCCGAGGCCTATGGCATGCTTGTGCAAAGAACCACTTTTATTTTACATTTTTTGTCTCTTGTCTCATGACTCTTGAGCGAAATCGAAATCGATTAAAAAAAAAATCATGAGCGAAAATCTGCAATGTCTCTTAAAGGGAATAGTTTCACATTAAGCATTGGGTATTTGAGTTGAGATGGCCAAGTTGTGGCGCATGCTCGCAAATGACTTGTGACGCTTTCACATTTTCCAAGAAACGCTCTCAATTATTTAATATTCAGATCCTAAAAGTCGGGACCGGGTAATGGGTATACCCGGTAATTCCAATGCTGATTGCGCTGATTTTGGCTGAGTTGACGTAATGATTATGACGCACAGATGACGTAAGACTTGGGGGAAAGTTAGTGCTGGACAAAACCATACTGTTGTTTCAGTTACCTCATTATTTTTAAATTTGCAAGAATGAACTTTGCTCAGGTATGCTATGCATTGTGATTTTGACGTTTAAATCTTCTATAAACATTTTGCTAAACAACGTTCTGGTAAGCGTATGGGTAGCGTTCAGCGCTGCGCTGAACGTTTCCGAGCTCGCGTAACAAAATTGCTGATCTGTCCCACGTTCGTGGTTTCCACTCACCGAACCCACCTCGCACCGGTACGCGCGTGCCGCTGTTTGATTGGCGCCCGCGGCGCGCCGCCCGCTGAGTGATAGGAGCCGACCGGCGAGACCGGTTTACCCAGTGACGTTTGGTAGACCGTGCATGACCTTGTGACACATAATCCAGACGGTCGCCCCAGAGCACGGACACTGAGTGACGGTGGAGGACACTACACTTTCATAGTGAAATATAATAGTGACGAATCCTACTTAAAGCAAGTTCTGTGATCCTAGTATTCAGTAATATTCTTTTCTTCTAATTAACCGTTCTTCAGTAATATTTCTTTGACTTACTAGACCAGCTCTGTCTTCTCATCGGGAACCTCTTACAGCAGAGGTGTTTGTATTTTATTCCAAAAGAGTTTTAAGCATACGATCACATACGTCCGTGCAGAACGATACAGGCAATTTAGGCGCGATAACCAGTGAACATGTAATACAATCATTTTGTATGGTTTGTTTATAGGGTCCAAACAACGGTAACCGGCGTTCTTCAGAGATCTCAGCAGCTCTCGAATAACACCAATGCTGATCACACTACAATATGCGGTGAATTTAATCCATTTAAGCCACTTAGGCACTAAAGTGACCATCACAATTCCTCCCGTCTCAGCAATTGATTAACAAAGGGGCATTCCAGGACAGATCGACAAATGAAAACCCCAAATTAACATCCTACAACTCATATTTTGATATAAGTCCGTTATATGGGTTATCTGGGGTGCCAAATCGCGCCTTTCTCGCTGTGCAAGTTTTAGCTCGATTAAAGTTACGGCTGCTGAGTTTTAGCCTCCGGCGTTGTTGTGAGGTCACGTTGCATGACTTAACCGATCAGCCATATTTCCACAACAAATTATCAAATTTCTATAATCCATGCATTTTCTGAATGACAATCAAGTGAGAAACATCATTACAGGTTCAGTTTTTGTTTTGTCGTGGACTCTGATGATTCCGCTGGTGACCTGACCTGACCATGACACGAGCGCAGTTAAATAATTGCATTTTTATTTAAATTAAAATATACTTTGGTAAGCTGTACTTGTAGGCACAGGACGAAAATAAGAGATGGATATTTTCTTTAAATATTATTTTTAATAGCTCAAAATCACGTGTTTTATTCTCTTTTCATCAACACAAAATATGAATTATCCCATGATGACATATAAGCTTCTTGAATTTTAAGTCGGGTGAATTTATTGATGTCCCAGGTGAAATTATTGTTCAGTGACCACTGCAAGGTTAGCTGAGGTCAGCTGAGGTCACCAGCACTTTTTTGCCAATACCTCTTGATATAATTAAAATAGTAACGTGCGAATGACACCAATGCGTTTGTATCGTCGAGTCGCGTCAATCAATATGCAACATGACCTACCTGGGTCACCAAATGACCTTGACCTGAGGTCAAATTTCGAACTTGACCTAACCATGTCACCATTAATGTTTCGAAGCGCCTTGACGAGACAAACACGATGGTTTCAACATTATTGATTTATGTTTGATTGATAAAAAGCTATTTACGAAAAACTGTTTTGACTAGCAACAACAAACAACTTAAAGATGTTCATGAATAAATTGGCATATATCAAACATAGAGTAAGCATGTTAAAGGGAATAGTTCACCTTGAAAAAAACGAGAAAAAGCTCAGAAATGATGAAGAGAAGCAAGAAATTAAATTATCATGATTATAGTAAATCAAAAGAAACTATATTTAACGCGGAAAAAGCAATTAAAAATGTAATTAATTTTGGTGATATTCATATTTTTTTTCCTCAAAGTAATGCGAAATCAGCTGGCTGAAACACGCAACGTTTCATTGAATTTTGTGAGGGATCGTGTCGTTTACAGTTGTGGTACTTGCCGCAAGTACTTGTGAAAGATGCCGGAATACAACGCTTTTGAAAACCATCAACAGTTTAGGTACTTGCTTAAGTAGGTATTGTCCAACTATTAATATTTCATCTATGAAAGTATAGTGTCCGCCACCGTCACTCACTGTCCGTGCTTATGGGGCGTCCGCTCTATGATTATGTGTCCACAAGGTCATGCAGCGGTCCCTACACGTCACTGGCGTACCGGTCTCGCCGGTCGGCTCCGATCGACTCAGCGGGCCGCTGCGCCGCGGGCGGCCAATCAAACAGCGGCACGCGCGTACTGGTACGAGGTGGGGTTGGGTGAGTGGGGACAGATCAACAATTTGTACGCGAGCCTGGACGTTCAGGCCAGCGCTGAATGCTACGCATACGCTACAGAACGTTGTTTAGAAAAAAAAATGTTTTATAGAAGATTTAAACATCAAAATCACTATGCATAGTAATACCTGACAAAGTTCATTCTTGCAATAAGAATGAGGTACTGAAAACAGTAATGGTTTTGTCCAGACTTACACTTTCCCCCAAGTCTTACGTCATTCTGTGCGCAATAATGCATACGTCAACTCAGCAAAATCAGCCAATCAGTGATTGGAGTTACCGGGTATATCCCGGTCCCGACTTTAGGACTTGAATTTAAATATTAGAGGTTTCTTGAAATGTGAAGGTCACAATGTCATTTTGAGCAATGGGCGCACAACTTGGCTATCTCAATCAAAACCGCTCAATGGTTAAAAGGTAACTATTCTTTTAACAAAACCGCATCGTGGTTTGCTTCGTCAAGGCGCTTCGAAACACATTAATGGTAGCCTGGTTAGGTCAATTTTTATTTGACCTCAGATCAAGGTCATTTGGTGATCCGGGTGTTGCATGTTGCAAATTCGCTGACGCGACTAGACGCGACAAACACAGCGATGTCATTTGCACGTCTTTATCTTTTTTTATATCAATAATTATTTGCAAAAAATGCTGGTGACCTGTGATGATCTCAGCTGACCTTGCAGGGGTCACTGAGCAAAACTTGCTCCTGACTCATCAATAAATTCACCCAATTTAACCTTCAAAAGGCTTATATTGCAACCTAAAACCGTCATGTGATACAGAAACCGCAATAAATGCCATCAAGGGACAATAAATAATATTGTGTGAGGGAAAAGAGAGAAAGAGAGAGAGAGAGAGAGATAAAAGTTTCTTTGAGCAATGGGGAAGTACATTTATAAAAGGCATCTCCAATTTGCATCCTGTGCAAAGACAATGTACCAAAGTAAATTTTAGAAATATGTAGACAAAACATTGCGCTCGTGTCAAGGTCATGTCAGGTCACCAGAGTTCACTAGTCATTTAATAATCAGAATTCACACAAAAATAATAACTGGGCATGGGATGATGTTACTCACTTCATTGTCATTCATCAAGCTTCGTCTGAGACGTCTCTTTAAATTTATTTTCTCATTAATATTGTAAAAATTCGAGACGAGGCTGCATTTTTATTGTTCCTGTTTTACAATATGAGCCTCATTAAAGCGCCTGCCCACAAAACATAAACAACTTCATAAATGAATCATAGTTGAGGCATCATATGTCGGCATAAAACAGTGATAGGTATTAAAATGTGCTTTCGTTTTATGTCTTCAATGCTTTGTGCTTTAACACATCTTTCAGTCGTATGTATTTTAAGCTATATTTTGCAGATTGTATTTGATAGAAACACATTTGCGCATTCTCGTCTGCCTGTTTTCGTCCCGTCCCGTCCCCATCCACGATCGTGCTCTGCCCTTAAATTTCCCTTCTTTTGGGCCAGAGACGCTACAGAAACTGTTACTTTTAGGATGGGAAGCACCATATTTTTGGAACAGTGGACAATACGCAAAACAAACCTATACCAGCGCCGGCACCTTTGCGTCTTGTCAATAATGTCGAATACACTTTTGACTGTGAGACGGGTCAATAAAAGATGTTTCAGTTGATCGGCGGTATTATGGCACCCACCTTCCATCGCGATTGGCTCTATCGCAGAGATTGAGATATGGTGGCGCATATTGAGCGTTGTTGGTGTTTGGCGTCTCCTTAAACAACATATCTTGACCTGAACTACCTTGAGTGACACCAATTGTGACGCGACCGTTGCTCTCCTAAAATCTGATATGAGGTTCGATATGCCTCTCCGGTCGAGCACTTAGGGATGGCGTTTCCTCCCCTCCCCCATTTGAGATTAGACCCGCTAGAACTTAGTCGATTCATTGATGTTTGATTTTTGAAGGTGGTGTCTCAGTCCATAGTCAGAAACCCAAACATTTTCCAAAGACTCGAAGAACATGAAGAGAATTTTCAACCATGAGCTTTGTGCATTTAATTAGCGACATCCCTAAATTATCCATTTCATGAAATGAGGACCCAGAATCCAAGAATAGATAAACGCTAGTTCAGTAGTCAACAACAAAATTAGGTACACACATAAGCAGATAACTAAAAATCAGTGATAAACGGGAGCAGTCACAACACGCGGCCACACCCGGCGACGGTCAAAATCATTCACCTACTACTGCACTATAATGGACAGCAGGGAGTGGGAGGGTGAAATTACATAGATTACGTTCCAAGCGAACTCTTCCGTCGTCCTTCTTGAATATAAACACACAATGGACCAACCAGTAGCTCTGAGTACTTTTTACGATGCCAGTATTTCAACAATAGGTTTAAACCTAAATCAGACAAAAAACTCGTTCCGTTTTCCCACTAACGCGAACAGTTGTTTACGTTACACCAAAGTTACATGGTTTGGCGCAGCAGGCGTGACATTGCTGTGGGTGAAGGTACTCCGAGCGCCACATTTACATTTTTTATATTTTTAACAACATACATGCGAATACTCGTCAGGGTGAATATTTACCCCCATTAAATGGTATTGAATGGGAATACAATGTTCATTTCCCTTATAGTGAAAGTAGACGTTCCTTGCGGACAATTATCTACTGTAATTGTACAGCACCTACGTTGCAGTGGTGGCAAGACTGACGCCTCCGAGCTCCCGCTGACACGGCTCGGTCATTTTGCCGAGCAACGCAGCAGCCACCGCAGCAGCCAATCAGCGTCCGAGCCGGTCCCGGTGGGCGGGGCCAGCAGCGGCGAGGACTCCCGAGCAGCTCGCCGCCGCCGCCGCAGTCGCGTCCTGCACGTAGGAGGGTCGTTACGTTTGTTCCCGTCACGTCACAGATGAAGTCCAGCGGAGCTCGGGCTGCGGAGAGCGGTGGGCGGCGCGGCCGGCGCGTGGCGTCATATTTGGCGCAGCTGAGGCAGTTGGTGCCGCTGGTGCCCCTGGACCGGCCCGTCTCGCAGCTGGAGGTGATCCAGCACGTCATCGACTACATCGGCCAGCTGGAGCAGCAGCTGGAGCGGAGGGAGGCGCCGCGGCAGGGCCAGGCGGCCGGAGCGCAGGCCAAGAGGCGCCAGCCGCTGCAGGAGGTGACGAGGAACTCGCCAGCAGACCTCAACAACACCCAGCCACTCAAACAGGTACGCAGTGCACTGCAGTGCTCCCACTCACTACAGCTCACAGCTTCTGGTGGGAGGTGCAGTCGGTACGGGCGAGGAAGGTGTTTTGGGGTTCGGCTCTGTGCGTGTTACGGTGTTTGTTGATTGTTCCGATACGTCAGAACGTACGTGTTCCGAGCTGAATGTGCTTCGCGTTTTGGTCATAGCAAATATGTCTAGATTGGTCTGAATGAAATGTTGCATATTGTATTTGTGTCATTATTTACCCTTGCAGTATAATTAAGCACACGCCACACATTAAAACATAATGAGCTCTTGCTAGCATTGCAACCTTGCACTAGCACACACCATAAATATTCCAAGTAGTTGAGTCGAAACCTGAAAGGGTAAAGCGTAGTTACAAAGTTGCATTTGCCAACTTAAAACGATGAAGCAGGGAAAGGATTTATCTCCACAATCGAAAATTTATTGGCGTCAAATTGTGATAGCTTGAGGGGAGCATAGTGCCGATTTGGTTAATGCAAAATATGATGGTAGTTTGCTTTTTGACGATTATATACTGGTTCTTATGGCCAGGGTTTGGACATAGTTGATTGGTTTGTCAGTACGGTTAGGCGGTGGGTGTGTCCCCTTCCCCTCTAGGGTTTGTGTACATTCTACATACCATCCTATCCAAGAATATATATTTTTTAAAGAAATACACATTTTTACATCCAATCTTCGAAAAAGGTCAGTTACCTCTTACATCTAAGGGGATGCTTGAAAGTTATTCTCTCTGTGCTATGGTATGAAATATCCGTACACCACAAACTACCACATGCACATTGCACAATGCACCACCGCCGCGCTGCCGAGCCACCTACGCTCACTCGGCGGGCAGCTCAGGTGTGTGCCGCGTGCACCGTCTGTGTGTATGTGTGTATATGTGTACGTCGTCAGTGCGCTGGGTACGCCGCCGGCTACAGTACAGCCCAGCTGGGGAGCTGACAGCTGCACGGCGCCAGTCCCCGGTCCCGGTCCCGGTCCCCGGTGTGACGGAGGACCATCTGTTGGCGGGCCCGCAGCCTGGCCCACCTGTCACCTCTCCCAGGCCGGGCGACAGATGCGGCCGCCGGCACCCAGCCGGCCCCGCCGCCGCGCCGTCCTGATATGATTACCTCGCGGCATTCCTGCTGCCAGCAGCCCATCTGCCACCGTGCCCCTCCCCTCAGCCGTCCCCTCCCTCCCTCCACCGTCCGGTCAGTCTGCCGAGCTGCCGGCTGGTGGACGAGACACACAGGAACCGACGGCTGGCTGCCCTGGCAGAGCTAATTAAACCCGTGTCCCCCTCTCCCCCCACTGTCCAACCGCTGAGGAACCCCGACTTTTCCCGGAAGCGGGCGGCTTCTCGGCTTTTACCGGAAGCTGGCGGTTTTTCGCTCTCATGATCTCAGTGTGGACAAATTTGGCCTGGAGACCGGCGGTTTTTCTCAGAGACAGGGGGACAGGGGTGTTTCTCAGGGACAGGGTTTGGTCAATGCTGGGTGGTTGGTCCGAGTGCCAGTGGGTGGGTCGCTTCTCTCGTCCCTGCCGAGGCTCATGAGAGTGGGCGTGGTTCTATTGAGTGCGGATGCCGCACCGTTACATGCTATCAGGGGTTCAATCTGCCAGATTGTCATGGGTGTGGAAAGCGGGGGAAGGGGATGGATGACACGTCCCCAACTTGTTTCGAGTTTTAGCATTCTAGGCCAATGAGAGGTTCATTTAGAATGCTGTCCCACCAATGTGTATAGGTGACAGCGCCATACGTCAACTGTCAATTATGTCTTCAACCCATGAATTAACAGAAGGGACCAATACTTTCACTGACACTGTCGCATAATGGGAGCTGTGGGTGTGTCCAGTAATTGCATACTTGCATGCACACGTCACATATGATATTATACGCATCAGCATATTTGTTATGGATATACACAGTTTGTATGTTAATAGAAAGCTCACGCGATAGGAAAAACATCGTAATGTGCAAAGTGCAAGCACAAGGTTAAAGACTATGACTACCACGATTTGTAATTGTTTGATGTTTTGCTTGAGTAGGTGCTTGAGCTTCGCTTGAGTATGTATACAAATGTATATGTCCACCGCATAGATGCTGAAATGACGTGACATCAACCCATACGAATGAGGGAGGCGCCTTCACTTTGCTCGGCCATGGTCATCACCCATGCTATCTAATTTTGAGCCGTAATTTTTCATTTCAGTCCCCTCCCCACGTTTAGATCCGCGGCAATCGCCAAATGGATCTATTGTCCCTATGGCTAATAGCATGAATAAACATATCCCATAAAGAGAGGAACAGATTTCACACGGAGCTTTCAGGAGGGGAGCTGGTCCATATTAAACGAGCATAAAGCATTCGAGGCTCTGCATACGACCACTACGGGCAGAGGAGGGAGCCAGCAGGGAAGCTGGCTGGTGCCGCTCACTGACAATGACATGATTCATGTCAATATAAGGCGAATACTGATGTCTGCGCTTGTATGTGGTGACACGTTTCGAAAGAATGTTCTCGCATATTTATTGTGTTCTTTGCTGTTTCAGGCGCAGCCGAGGAGCTTAGTGTAAAGTGCCAGCTGCTCACCCACCACCCACTAGTCAAGAGTCGGAGAGTCACTCGGACACGGCGAGTCACACAGTGAGTCGAGTCACCAGTCGAGTCACGAGTCAGCACCACATAGTCGGAGCGAAGCACCCCGCGAGTGACTGGTCGTCACCGAAGGTCACCGAAGGTCGCACCACTGCAGACATTCCAGAGCTGTGGAAGCTCGCAGAGGATGAACCACACTCCCGGTCTCGGGCTGGCTTGCCAGCTGTCGAAAGTTGGCGACTCTGACTGGCTCGCCTTCGTCGAAACTGCACGACTACGTCTAGATCACCTTCGTCGAAACTGCAGGACTACGTCTAGATCACCTTCCTCGAAACTTCAGAACTACATCTGGCTCACCTTCGTCGAAACTGCAGGACTACGTCTCGCTCACCTTCGTCGAAACTTCAGGACTACGTCTAGGCCTCTGGCTTGTCATCCGTCGTAGGCCACTCACTCCACAGAATCTCAGACTCAGCTCAAAGATAGCCGCAGCTGCAGACACATTTGAAAGCCGATCTGAAGCTCTGCGCTATAATGCCTGAGCACATTCCCACCAGAGTCCCACCTCACGAGGCCACATTCCGCTATTATTTCTGGCTGTCTGTGAGGCACCCTCGCTCGGTCCCTGTTCAATGTCCTCTCCTGGCGCGTGAGACAGGAGGGGGGAGGGGAGGGGGAGATGGCGGCAGGTATACCCGCCGACTAAATGTGATATTTCCCACAGTGTGTTGTGCTCGCATTTGCGCTTGTTTTGTGTCAGTCCAAGGACGATGGCTGGCTTTGTTGTAGTGAGTTCCACAGGAGCTTCAGCCAGGGTTTGGTGCGGCGGTCCCCGCTGCTGTTCCCCTGATGACGTCACAAGCACGTGCCCACCGGTGCGAGCCGATGTTTACCACAATGTGTTACACGTGCATATATGTTAGAAGAGTAGCGCCTAGTCGTTTTAGTTATGTTAGATACCAAGCCGAAGATGCTAGGGTGTTCGACTTCAGACCGGCATTGAAACCGGCGAAGTTTGGAGCAGCCTTCTCTGTTACAATGAGCTTAGAGTGAGTTGTGTGCGTGTGTGTGAGGTGTATGTGTGTGTGTGTGTGTGTGTATGTGTGTGTGTGTGTGTGTAGGTGTGTGTGTGTGTGTGTGTGTTTGCGTGTATGTGAAAGGAATCTCAGAGCGTGCACTATGAGTGTGATTTCATGTGCGGTTCCATGCATCAAGTAGTGGTGCGTGTGACACGATGAGTATCGATGGCACAGTACAGTTTTGATGTTTTCTAGGACACGATACGATCTGAAATTGAACTTGTCATATGTGTGCAAATATACCAAAGAGAGTGATATACAGAGAAAAGTGCATTTTATATCGCCAATGTCCCATTAGGCATGATGAGGAGGCAGAAATGGAAAAAAGTATGGATAACAACAAACACGATAGTGATTTTACGAGCATGATGCTGACACTACCAGCAAGCATTGAAGCAAAATAGATCGAGATTCATATAACTTGGAAGTTTACATCCGCTATTCGCTAAATGCAACGTGTCCCGCAGTCAGCACATTTGAAACAATGACCTCGTTGACTCAAAGAAGAGGCGGTTCTCTCTTTCGGTCAAAATCGTACTAAAGACGTGCTAAGAGACGGACTAGCAACATTTCGTTCTTAGAAGAGGCCCAAGCTGGGGGCGGGTATTGAACGGGACCTGGGTTTTTGGGGGGATAAGTGAAAAAAAACAGCCGCCACGTTTTGTGACATACTGTTGAAGCTCAATTACCCACATGTGTTAAAGGAAAAAAACCAGTAATCACCTTTCCCACACAAAAATTGAGTTTAACATGTTGTTAAACTCCAGGACTTGAAATCGATAGACAAGACAAAAATATGTTTGTAAATTCATCCCGATTTTGCTGAAATACTCCTGAACGAAATATACTTAGTCCAGCGCTGATTAACTTGCTGGACCAAAGAGTTAGCTAATAGTGGAGACCAGACCAGGACCATTTCCCCATGTCATCTCCCACCAGGCTCCTTCAGATCCACAGGCACCATTCATGCGCGGAAAAGTCGTTCTGTCTCTTGCTGCTATCAAACCCTTTACACCATTACCAGTTGTTTGTTATTCAGTTCCGTTCAATGTATACTAGGTAGACTGCATACAGTGATTATAATCATATGCATTGTTGAGTGCCTGACTTCCAGCTAATGTATATAAAAAACTATATTCACTTCGATGTTTTGCATCATGCCGAGCTTTGCAACCAGGAAAAGGGTTACCTAAGGCTCGGCTCCAATCACGGTCGGGTTTCAATATGAAAATGTCGTTTATTTATGTGTTTTATTGCAGCAAGCCCATACAAACTTTGCGCCAAGTAACTGAAATACCTAGGTGCTTTTACATGACAATTAATATTACCAAATTCTGCAAAGGCTTAAATACACGTATACAAATTTAGAGAACATTTTTTCGTCATTTCAGCTGACCTCGACTTAAAAAATTATCGGTGACATCTCTGCGAGTTGGTATGAGATAACCATTGGTATTACTTATATGTGTATATGCTACGGATTTTTTTCCTCGAAAAAGTGTTATAGATCAAATATAACAGAAAAAGGTTACCGACCCAAGTCTGTGCAGGAAAAATGGGGTACCTGTTTGCCACAAAAAGATACCCCCGCCAACCGACGGCTGGATATGCCAGTGCGAATTTACAATATATTTTTGTCTCGTCTGTCGATTTCAAGTAATAACTCTAATTTGTGTGGGAAAAAGTGAATATTTTGTGTGCTACGTAAAACATCTTGACGAAAAGCCAGGGTGGCGTTTGGTTATTTCTGGAGCCCAAACTACTTGCCCGATCTTAAAATAAAGGACAATTCAGCGAACTCCTGAAAGTAACAAATCATACCTAGTAGGATATTGGGTGAGCTCAAAATTGAAGACAGTAAAAAAGTAACAGTCTCAAAATGAATTAATGACAAGCTTTATAAAAGTATTTTGTTTTGTGCGTGCTCTCAATAGGAGCCGAGTTGGAAGGGCATTCAGACAACGGCGAGGTGGCGCCGAGCATCGTCACGGCGCGGGTTAACAAAGTGCTTCGAGTCGTCCAGCGCCAGAGAAAGCCCCTGACCGAGATGTTCGGCCAACAGCGACCGCTGAACACGGGTCAGATGTCAGGGCTCTGCAGCCGAGGATAACCCGCGCACGCTGGGTTTCGATTGATAACCCACGCACGCTGGGTTATCGATCACCATCGGTCGCTATCGATACACTGGACCTCAAGCAGGGCTACAGACAGGTGAAAACTAACACAAATTTAGATTGAAAAATAAACTACGCAACTTGTACTACGGGGACGCTTAATTTTACCCAGTTTTATACGAAGAAAGAAGCGAAATTCGTTATGGTCTTAGAATATGATCATATTTTTTCAGCATTTTGCACAGAGCCAGCCTTTTGGACCGTCCTGCATCTGCAAGCGTCACCATCTGCATTACCACCGACTGTGGTTCCATGTCACCACCTGCACTTTCACCGACTGTGGTTCCTCTTCCTTGTCACCACCTGCATTACCACCGACTGTGGTTCCTTGTCACTACCTGCATTACCACCGACTGTGGTTCCGTGTCGCTACCTGCATTACCACCGACTGTGGTTCCTTGTCACCACCTGCATTACCACCGACTGTGGTTCCCTGACACCACCTGCATTACCGCCGACTGTGGTCCCGTATCACCACCTGCATTACCACCGACTGTGGTTCCTTGTCACCACCTGCATTACCACCGACTGTGGTTCTGTAACACCACCTACATTACCACCGACTGTGGTTCCGTAACACCACCTGCATTACCGCCGACTGTGGTTCCGAATCACCACCTGCATTACCACCGACTGTGGTTCTGTAACACCACCTGCATTACCGCCGACTGTGGTCCCGTCCCTCCATCGCTGCGTCAGCCCTCACCGGCCGGCCGTCGGCTTCCCGAGCCAGGCCATCTGCCGACGTTACGAACCGCGTCGGCAACGACGATCGATCCCAGACCAACGTCGGTCCTGATTTGACGCCGCTGCCCGCCGCCAAGACCGTAACCGCACGCGAGTCGCCCTCCCTCTCTCCCACCCTCCCTCCGACTGGATCGACGACGGCGCGGCGACTGAGACACAGGAGTCAGTAGTGCTGGGACACAGGAGTCAGTACTGCTGGGACACAAGAGTCAGTAGTACTGGGACACAGGAGTCAGTACTGCTGGGACACAGGAGTCAGTACTGCTGGAACACAGGAATCGGTACTGCTGCAGGCGTCGGTACTGGTGAGACACAGGAGTCGGTACTGCTGGAACACAGGAGTCGGTACTGCTGGGACACAGGAGTCAGTATTGCTGGGACACAGGAGTGAGTACTGCTGGAACACAGTTGTCGGTACTGCTGGGACACTAGAGTTGGTACTGCTGGGACACTAGAGTCGGTACTGCTGGGACACAGGAGTCAGTATCTGCTGGGATCAAGGAAGTCGTACTCGGGGACACTAGAGTTGGTACTGCTGGGACACTAGAAGTCGTACTGCTGGGACACAGGAGTCAGTACTGCTGGGACACAGGAAGTCAGTACGCTGGGACAACACGAGTCAGTACTGCTGGGACACTTAGAGTTGGTACTGCTGGGACACTAGAGTCTGGTATGCTGGTGACACAGGAGTCCAGATCTGCTGGGACACAGGAGGTCGGTACTGCTGGGAACACTAGAGTTGGTACTGCTGGGACAACTTAGAGTCGTACTGCTGGGACACAGGAGTCAGTACTGCTGGGACACAGGAGTCAGTACTGCTGGGACACAGGAGTCAGTCCTGCTGGGACACTTAAGTTGGTACTGCTGGGACACAGGAGTCAGTACTGGTGAGACACAGGAGTCAGTACTGCTGGGACACAGGAGTCAGTACTGCTGGGATACAGGAGTCAGTAGTGCTGGGGCACAGGAGTCAGTACTGCTGGGACACTAAAGTTGGTACTGCTGGGACACAGGAGTCAGTACTGGTGAGACACAGGAGTCGGTACTGCTGGAACACAGGAGTCGGTAACTGCTGGGACACAGGAGTCAGTACTGTGGACACAAGGAGTCAGTACTGCTGGGACACAGAGTAGCGCTGCTGGGACACAGGGTCAGTACCTGCTGACAACAGGGTCGGTACTGCTGGAAACAACAGGAGTCCAGTACTGCTGGGACAGCAAGAGTCGTAACTGCTGGGACACTAAGAGTCGTACTGTGGTACCAGAAGTCAGACTGCTGGGACCAGGGAGTCAGTTACTGCTGGGACCCAAGTCGTACTGCTGGGACACAGGTCAGTACTGGCTGGGACACAGAAGTCCGTACTGCTGGGACATAGGAGTCAGTACTGCTGGGACACAGGATTCAGTACTGCTGAAACACAGGAATCAGTACTGCTGGGACACAGGAGTCAGTACTGCTGGGACACAGGAGTCAGTACTGCTGGGACACTAGAGTTGGTACTGCTGGGACATGCGTGACGCTGTGACAGTCATTCTTGTCATCAGAAGAGGGTTAACCAGAACCGGGATCCTGAGAGGCCCCGCTTTGATGTCCTTCACACACACATTTGTACATTTGAATATATGAACGTCGCCTACGACGAAATTCGTATGCACTCAAATGGAAGTCAGAAGGGTTCGGAGTAGGAACACCAATGGAAGGGTTCGACTAGAAAGTACCAATGGAACGGGCTAGCAGTAATGGTATGGTACGGTACGGTGACTAGTCATCTGCAAAGTGAGCAGCAGCACCGTTAGCTGACCAGGCCGGAAGAAAGGCGGCAGGGAAGGCAGTCTCCGTGAACTGTGGCCGACAGCCCAGGTGGCTGGATGGTCTAGTGACTGCCCCGACAGGCCATCCGCGACTGCAACGCTTGCTGCTGCTCCCTCCCTCCCTCCCTCCCTCCCTCCCTCCCTCCCTCCTCGTACAGAGTGCCGCTGATCAGTCCACTGGACCGGACACAGGCAGATGCACCTGCTGCACTGCCAGGTAAAGAGTAACGTGATGAAAATTACGTCACAATCTCGCTTTTATCAATGCAATGAAGCAAGGCTGTTGAGCAGACATTGCAGCTGCAAAAAGGTAAAGAAGCGACATTCTTATTTTAATATGACAACTTTTACGCAATAGTTTGTGAAAAGAAAGCCGTTTTATTTGTTAGGACATATGCATATTTTATGCAAAAATAAATTGCATGATAATTTTTTTACAATTCAGTAGTGTCATCAACACTTCAAACGCGAGACTCGAGCACACAATAGCGCCTTGAATTATCATGTCTTGTGACAAAAAAAAAAAACGAAAGTGAAATCTCAAGCAAAGGTCATTAGGTCATAAAGGGTCACCATTGAAAAGAGGTATACGAAAGTAATGCGTGCGTGACATGTGTTATGGGTCATTTTACATGTAGAGTTCGTTGATAGTAGCAAACATTTTCACATTCTGACACCGTATTAGGTCAAAGTCAGGTTACATTAGGTCAAAATTTGAAATTGATTAACCATCGCCCTACGGGAACTTTAATCACATTCGTCGTACGGGAATGGTTCTTGAAAGACCACGATGTTATCTTCCAAACCAAGCAACATAAGCAACGCAGTAAGAACCAGCATGTTGCCTGTCATGTGTGGAATCTAACGGTATGCAACTTGTAGGTTTCAGGTCAACGGGTGACCTTCCAGGTCAAGTGAATGCCTCGACTCAACCACGTCCAAATAACGATTTTGGCTGTCAGAAGACCTCAAATCAAAACATCACAAATTTTAATAAAAATACATTCTAGACCAGTTTTAACCTCAGAAATACATATACGTATATTTATTTGTTGAAATCTGGTAAAAAATGTTCAAAAAGTGCATTACAAAATTGGTAGAAGCTGCTTACACTTGGCCATTATTCAGTCAAAACTAATGAAATATTACGTTGCAATTTGGTTTGGGTGTTGTCCATTCCTCAGTTCTCTCATATATGTATACTCGGTTTTAAACATCTTTAAGACATTAATTTTGCAGTAGTAAAAAATCGGGTTCAAAAGCCCGAAGTTTTGACTCGAAATTGCCATGTTTAAGAGAAATCATTTTCTAATCTTTCATGTTCAATTTAAAGATTGTAGTTTTTCTCAAACGCCTATTTGCTACGATTTGTCAGGCATTTATCGTTTCCACCGGCATGACATCACTCAACACGTTTCTATCACCCAAACTACCTGAACCAATTCAATGACATTTGACAGCAAACGTTATATTAATTGTTAACTCAGCTACTGGAAATTGCAGCAATATCGCCCACATGTGTAACAAATTAGGAAGACAGCCCTCAAGGAGGAGGGCGTTTTTTAGACCCCAAGCGAGGGTTAACCCTCCGCCCTAGGGAGCGTTTTACACCTCCACCCGCCCTAGCAGGGGCGCCTGACAGCCCCCCCCCCCCTGCTAACCTCCAAACCTAGCAACATAGAGCAACGTGAAGGAAAAAACAACATGTTGACTGCCACGTGAGGAATCTGATAGTATATATGTTTTGTTTCAGGTCAACCGGTGTTCTTCCAGTTCAAGTAAAAGACCTAAAATCAACCAAAACCATAAATAGCGATTTTGCTCAGACCGACATAATTATTCAAGTTATAAAAAAAAATGTATAGCATCAGGGTGTTGATCGTTGAATTAGCTATCTGACCATATATCGATTTTTAGGTTTGGGTTAGTGGATGACCTCTTAGGTCACGGAAATCGTCACCATAGACAGTTATTGCTATGGGCGTTTAGCATTTGCAGCCTCTACTCGATCATGTCCAGAAGAGCGATCAGAAAACATCAAAATTAGAAAATGATAGATGCAAATAAAAGACATGTTCTTGAACCAGCTTTTGCTCTTGAATACATAAAAGGTATTTATTTGTTCGTATCTGGCCATCAAAGTCCAAAAAGTGAATTAAAAAATGGCGTTATAAGTTTCTTACACTTAGGAAGCCATCACTCGTCAAAAATAGTGGTATTGCTTTGAAATTTGGATTTGGTATGGTGTATAATCAGTTCTCTCATATAAATATATTCTGTTTTAAATTATCTTCCAACATTTTGATTTTGTGGGGATTTTTTAGGGGGGCTGATTTTTTTTTTTTGATTTTTAAACTGTCATAGTAGCCGTTTCCACGATGGCTTATTTTGCGCGAAATGTTTTAAGACATTTTAAAAATGTTTTAAAAAAAGTTTAGTATGAAAGTTTTAGTATACGATATATTCCAATAAAAATAAATTACTGATTTAGGCGATATTATCATTATTCAAGAGTTATGGGAATAATGAAATGAAGCTCATTACAAATTATGAATACAAATTTGTCCGTTTCTAAAGAAATATATGCGTCTAGAAGTCCATTCTTCATGAAGCATACCGCCAATACTAGTTACTCAATCTGGCACGTATGGATCACAGGTCGCCTTCGCATGGCGCCCATATGCGCTAGAAACGATTCGCTGCCGCGAGTCCATTATGAATCAGGGGAGGTCGGTTTTTGAGCGACCATAGCGTGCCCCAGATAAATGTTTCGGAGTCTTCTGAAAAGTTTCAGTAGGTGAAGAATCTGGCATCACAATTAACCCATGCATAATATCTTTGCTTATACCACCGAACCGCAATTTTGTAACATACTATATTCTTACCAAAACATATTACAAATTCCTCAGAGACATTCAAGGCAAACTCCTTTTGCAAAATTTATGTACTTAAGAATGATACGTATACTAAAACTTGCCATACTAAACATTTAAAAATGTTTAAAACATTTTAAAATGTTTTAAAATGTTTCAGTAGTAGCCGTCTTCACGATGGGCTGATTTGCGAGAAATGTTGTAACCCTCGCCGTATGGGACCGTAATACGAGGGTTAAAACATTTTTTTCGCCAATTAGTCCATCGTGAAAGCGGCTACTACTAAAACATTTTAAAACATTTTGAAATGTTTTAAAACATTTCGCGCAAAATAACCCATCGTGAAAACGGCTATTAAATTAAATGACATTTTACGTCTGCCTAGTTTTTTCGTTTCCAATTTGCTTCAAAACTCTATTTTCTATGATTTTCAAACATTTATATTTTTACAAACATGACGTCATCAAAACGTCATTATTTCCAAAACAACTTGACTAATTTAAACGAAATTTCAAAAGAATATGTATAATTGCTGTTAATTCAGCTGCTGAAAATTTCAGAAAAATACGCAGCATGTGTTAAAAGCTATTAAAAGAACTTCTGGGGGCTGTCAGCCCCTTCCCCGTAGGGCGATGGTTAAAGTAATGAAATATGCCAGCTTTGTGTCAGAAACAAAGTAGTGACAATTTTTGGTATGTATCTGGTAAAAAAAACACAATCAATTTTTAAAAAAATGGGAACTTAATTTTTGTCACAAACCTAAATTGGTACAAATCGAGAAGTTTTTGGAAAATAAGTCACTTAAATGTTTACGTACAATTATTGTGCAATTTGCTTTAAAACTGATTTTCGACGATATTGTCTAAATTGTCGTTTCCAACAAAAAAAGGAATGATATAACGTCATTAAAACATAACATTATATCCAAAGCGCCTACCGTTAATTTCAGTGCAATTTAGTGAAGAGACGTGGCATTTACCACAAAAGTACTGAATATTTGCATCGCGATCTGACATAAGCTGTAGAGTTATTGAGAAAATCTACAGAGGGGTAAAATTTACCCTTCCCACCTGCGGGGTGCAAGTTAAACTTCTGACAACACTGAAAGATTTATCCGTGAGAGTAAAGACCTTTCTTTACCTACAGACTGACAGTAATAAGTGTTATGTACTTGCATAATTCAAGGACTGCAAGAAAGTTTCAACGACTGTGAGCACTGGCACACTCCTCAGTAATGGGGTAAGGTTGATTCAGCCCTACAGGGTAAGTTGAGCAATGACGGTATCGTTGATTAGTAGAGTTATATGCTTAAGGACAAATTGATTATATATTTATAGATTGATGAATGATAATGATAAAGATGACATGAAGATGATGAGAGATTCTAGCCTCATCATTGGCTAATATTTCTGGTTCACGACATTTAACAGGTAAGAATGAAATATGCCAGCTTTGTGTCAGAAACAAAGTAGTGACAATTTTTGGTATGTATCTGGTAAAAAAACAACATTATATTTTGAGAAAAAAGGGAAACCTTATTTTTGTCACAAACCCTAATTGGTACAAATCCGAGAAAGTTTTTGGAAATAAGTCACTTAATTGTTTACGTACAATTATTTGCAATTTGCTTTGGAAACGTTTGATTCGACGATATTGTCCTAAAATTTGTCGTTTTCCGCAACACAAAAGGAATGAATAACGTCATTAAAACGACATTATATCCCAAAGCGCTACCTTAATTTCAGTGCAATTTAGTGAAGAGACGTGGCATTTACGCAGCAAAAGTACTGAATATTTGACATCGCGATCTGACATAGCTGTAGAGTTATTGAGAAAATCTAAGAGGGGTAAAATTTACCCTTCCCCTGCGGGGTGCAAGTTAAATGTCCGACAAACTGAAAGATTTATCCTGTGAGAGTAAAGACCTTTCTTTACCTTCAGACTGACAGCATAAGTGTTATTGTACTTGCATAATTCAAGACTGCATGAAAGTTTCAACGACTGTAGAGCACTGGGCACAACTTTCCTCAGTAATGGGGTAAGGTTGATTCAGCCTACAGGGTAGTTGAGCAAGACGGTATAGTTGATTAGTAGAGTTATAATGCTTAAAGGACAGATTGATTATATATTTATAGATTGATGATGATTAATTGATAAAGATGCATGAAAAAGATGAATGAGAGATTCTAGCCTCATCATTGCTAATATTTCTGGTTCACGAGCATTTAAAAAAGTAAAGTACTTCGCTCTCGCTCTCGCTCTCCGCTCTCCGGCTCTCGCTCTCGTCTTGCTCTCGGCTCTCGCTCTCGCTCGTCGCTCTCGCTCCTCGGCTCTCGCTCTCGCTCTCCGCTCTCTGCTCCTCGCCTCGCTCCCGCTCTCGCTCTCGCTCTCTGCCTGCCTCGCTCTCGCTCTCGCCTCTCTCGCTCTCGCTCTCGCTCTCGCTGCTCGCTCCGCTCTCCTCTCCGCTCTCGCTCTCGCTCTCGCTCTCGCTCTCGCCTCGCTCTCGCTCTCGCTCTCGCTCTCCGCTCTCGCTCTCGCTCTTCGCTCTCGCTCTCGCTCTCGCTCTCGCTCTCGCTCTCGCTCTCGCTTCAGCCTCTCGCTCATCCGCTCATCGCTCTCCGCTCTTCGCTCTCGCTCTCGCCTCGCTCTCGCTCTCGCTCTCCTCTCGCTCTCGCTCTCGCTCCAGCTCTCGCTCTCGCTCTCCGCTCCGCTCTCCGCTCTCGCTCTCGCTCTCGCTCTCGCTCTCGCTCTCCGCTCTCGCTCTCGCTCTCGCTCTCGCTCTCGTCTCGCTATCGGCTCCGCTCCTCGCTCTCGCTCTCGCTCATCGCTCTCGCTCTCGCTCTCGCTCTCGTCTCGCTCTCGCTCATCCGCTCTCGCTCTCGCTCTCGCTCTCGCTCTCGCTCTACGCATCCGCTCTGCGTCTCCGCCCTCGCTCTCGCTCTCGCTTCCTTCGCTCTCGCTCTCTGCTCTCCGCTCTCGCTCTCGCTCTCGCCTCGCTCTCGTCTCGTCTCGCTCTCGCTCTCTCTCTCGTCTCTCCGTCTCTCCTCTCTCTCTCTCTCTCTCTCTCCTCGTCTCTCTCTTCTCTCTCTCCTTCTCTCTCTCTTCCTCTCTCTCCTCTCTCTCTTTCTCTCTCTCTCTCTCCGATGTGGCACCTAATCCACGGAACAGCTTTTAGCAAACAGTTCTAACAGCCTGGGCCGACTCAGGGGAAATCTGTGCTGGCAAGGGTGTGCTGCGACCACCGCGGACGCCGGCCTCGCACATTCCCTATAAAAAGACTGCGTTTATAACGTGCTTTATCGCGCCTCCGCCCCGGTACGCCGTTCGGACGGGCGTGCGTTATCCCGGCGGTCTCCTTCTACGGCGCCACCGCCGACCCTACCCACCGCCGCCGCCGCCCCAGCTCGTCGCTGCCGTCGCCGGAGTCGGCTGGCCGCCGCGTCGTCGCGATCGATGCGTCGCTGCCGACGGAGTCAAACACCGCGATCGACGACGCAGCGCGCGGAATTAAAAGCCTTGTGACAACCGCGCCGCTGATTACCCGAGGGTTATGAATAGATGGGGTTGCTGAGGCGCGCCGTGGCGAGAGGGTCCGAGGGGACGCACCGGACGGAGCGGACTGGGAGACGGGGAGACGGGGAGACGGGGAGACGGGGAGACGGGGAGACGGGGAGACGGGGAATCAGGAATATGGGGAGACGGAAAGACCGAGAGACGGAAAGACCGAGAGACGGGAATATGGCGAGACGGGGAGACGGAAAGACGGGGAATCAGCATGGAGGAGGGGCAAAGGCTGCTTAAGGATTTCCTCATGGATCAAGGAAGTGTGTGGTGTTCTGGGCGCTGACATTCGAGAAAACGGAACAATATTGCTGCTGTATCGAGCAGTAGTGCTTGTAAGATGCGATAATGTCCGAAGAAGATGGGTTCTCGAGTTCTGCGATTGAACCCAGCCGACTCGCTCGTCGGCGAGGTAGCTTATCGGCTGACATATAGGCTTTCTCGAAGATAAATATTAGTTATTCCATTTTTGCGACGTTGCATTATTTGGATCCGATATAAATTTCGAGAAACTTCATCCTTAAAATAAAACAACAACTTCTTCTATAAAAAAAAACTTTTTTTGTTTTAAGGAACTTTTTTTTTGCACTCGAGACACTACTGTCAATGGCGCCTATGCCCTCCCTCAATAGCTCAAATGAAAGCTGTTCGAACATATGTACTTTTAAGATCTGTAGAGAATAGAGATATACGGCTCATTGTGAACTCGAAAATATATTTCAAACATACAAGTGTTAGCGCGAAACACAAGCAAACAGAACCTAAGTCGACGCTGCGGACGCTCTCAAACGATTGAAGTTTGAGAAATTGTAGACAATATAGCTTTATCGGTAAGAATCATCATACACCATATATTTGTGTCATATAACAGTTAAAAAAATCCAAAATTTTGAAATTTTAAAACACGATTTTGAGTAAAATCATGTTTTGTATAATGTGGCCTATAAAATAATTATGTTTACCCTTTCCAGCATTGACTTTAATATATAAGCCTTCGAAAGTAAAAGTATCAAAGATAATATTTTTCTCTCAATATTGTATTTATATTTTTGAGTTTGGAAAAATAATGTTCACCAGCACGTATTTGAAAATAACTTTGCACGCAAAAGTGCTAGAGAGCGTAACTGAACAGCATTATATTTGCCCCGTCGAGCTGTATAAAATGATATATAACATGACCCTGCAAGCTGCTCCTTGACCTCAAGGTCACACAAACATGATTTTACTTTAAATCGCGTTTGTTTTTATATTTTTGTCTTGTCAAAATTTTGTGTATCACATTAGTCTATGATTTATGATGATTGTAATGATATAGGTTTATAGGACTCATATTATTTAGATGGGAGATTTCGCACACTGAAAAATTGAAGTTTACGCAACAGCAAAAAGATGCCTAAGGCTATAACTCGACAACCATTTAACAGACGGGGCAGAATGTTTAACAGCGTGAATCCACGGCCCAGATAACCACCAAAACTTATTTTCATTGAATTATGAAAAACAGAGTGTTATGTTTTAGTCGATTTGACATTGGCTAAACCGGGTGACCTCAAGTCACGTGACCTTGAAGTCAAGGAGCGACCTGAAGGGGTCATGTTATGTATCATCAAATGCAGCTCGACGAGGCAAATATAATGCTTTGCAGTTAAGCTCTCTAACACACTTACGTGCAAAGCTATTACAAGAGACGCGCTGATGATAATTATTTTTCCAAAATAAAAAATGTAAATTAAACATATAGAGAAAAAGCCTATCTCTAATATTTTTACTATCGAAGGCGAAATATATATTGAAGAAGAAATATATTAAAGTCAATCCTGGCAAGTACAAACATCATAATTTTAACTGGCCACATTATAAAAAACGTAATTTTAAATAAAATCGCGTTTAAAAATTCGAATTTTGTAATGTGTTAAATGTTAGATCACGTTATACTATGGTTTCTGATGATTCGTATGATATAAAGGTTTATATGACTCCCATGCATGATTAAGATGGGAGATATCGCCCGCTGAAAATTAAAGGCTAGAGCAAAATCGAATAATGCCTGAGGCTATAACTGTTTGACTGTTTGACGAACAAGGCTGAAAATGTCACAGCTTAACGTCTACGGCTCAGATACCCCCTAAGATACAGTTTTATTGAAATCTGAGATAAAGATTGTGGTTTCGCGATTTTTTGGTTGATCTGTCATGGTCTGTTCCCCCCCCCAAAAAAAACACAGTCTGTTCATTTCCCATCAGGTACAGCTGCTCATGGTGAACAGATGAGCCGTATATCATCACAGTTACTGAAAGCCCATGCCCAGACCTTTATTTTGAGCTATGGCCGGTGGGCGTAGACGCCAGACCCTATGAAATCCTGTCAGTTTCATATATTTCGAATAAACACTGTGGTTTTGACACGACTGCAAACATTTTTTAAATGTAATGTCACTTGACGTTTCCGGGTGACCTGACCTTAGTTGACCTGATTTCAAACCTTTCACACAATGTGGGTAATTAATGCCCAAAATACTATGCAAAATTTTGACGGCGACGCACTGAGCGTCGCCGTATTTCTGCTATTCTCGAATACCAAGGGGAGTCAAAATGACCCTTCCAGGGGAAGGTTGAATTTGGTTAATTTTACAAAGTTCGTTGAAAAAGTGCGGTTGTTAAATTCTTTCACAATCGTGTTATGTGACCTGGCCTGGTGACCTGGCTTAAAATGATAGGAGGCATCAGAGGTCTAAAAAAGTGCCCCACTTTCTGATAAAACCGGTTGCAGACTTCTAAAAAAAAAAAAAAAAAAAACTGTGCATTCGCCATGACTCAGACGCCTTCCTTGATTTTTAGCTATGGATGTATATTCGTGTTGGGTAATACTGCGCGAAGTCGAAGCCCAAATAGAGGCTGTGAGTAGGGAGAGATGGGATCCTTCAAAGGTCAATAGATAAAATAATTTGCAATCTACCCTAGTATGCTCCCAATGACACACGTTTTGCACATAGGTACCTTTATATTTCCTAAAAATAAGAAAGCTCGTGTCACCTGTGTGCCACATTTCCTTGCCGTAATATGCATGCCGGCCCCTCGCGCCCCGTGTTTTCGTTGCCGAGCCAGATTAACGGATACGGACCCACCACGGCGGGTCCAGATAAACGTGTCAGTCTCGCGGGTACGCGGGCCGTCCTATTATGAACTGAGGGGAATTCCTGTCCAGGGGTGACCGAGGCTCTCTAAAAAATGACTGGTTTATGTATAACTGCCTGATTAGGACGAAATTCCCTATACGGAAGGACAATTAAACCGGACCATCACGACAGGCACTTTCTTTCTACCTCGCTCTGACTTCGGAAACCACGGTAAAAACAGAAAGTGCAGTAAGTCGGGGCAACTAAATTGTGCGATTGCCAGAGGCAATGTTCTAAACAAGGGATGAAGCATTGAAAGCATGAAGGCATGGACCAAGCGTAACAACTGTCAATGGGTCATGGTATCCCTATTCTTTCTCCTCTTTTTTAAGTTCTTCCAAGTTTTGCTCTATCCGGGGTTAGAGAGAAGAGTCAGTTTTTATAGACTCTGCGAGGCATATTTTTTGGCCCACAATTTGGGTTACTGATCCCCATTATCTACGCACGCGATGGCGCTGCTCTCTACTAAGACGCGGGACAAGAACTTTGAGACTTTCAAATACGCGCCCGCTCTTAACCCGCGCCGGGCGGTGCTCGGCGCCACCTTCCTCGGGCCGGGGGGGGGGTGTTTGCGACACCCCCTTAGGACCTATTGGGACCCATGACTATAAACCAATAAATACCGTTCGTAGGCTCGTCAAAAGGGATTTGGAAACTATATCGGTGAAATATTTTTATCGAGGTCAATATTAAAGTCACCAAGAGGTCATGCAAAGGGTCAAAATTTTCTCAATTTTCCAGATTAGGAAACATAGCTCAGATATCCCCAAATCATGCTTCGGAAACTATGCAATAGCTAGGATAAACAAGTAAGAAGCATTATATAGATATTTTTTGGGTTAAATTTTGCAATCGGCACCTGTATCCTCAAATTTTGAGCTCAGATCAATAAGTTTAGGCTCCAGAGGTCATCAAATGTCAAAAATGCAAGTTTTTTGGTTAAATATGTTTTCTCTGAAATAGCATTTATCTAAAATGACACATAAAGTGATTTTGAACACTATGCGTGGTTTCCTCCTCGTCAAGACGCTTTGAAACATATATTGATGACCTTTGTAAGGTCAACTTCAACTTTGACCTCAGGTCAAGGTCATTGGGTGACCAGATAGGTCATGTTTGCATTGGGGCGACGTGGACAGACGATACAAATACAGTGGTGTCAATCCGCTCGTCTCTATCTTCATTATATCATAACGTTATTAAGCAAATCATTGCTGAATGACTCAAAATGAACCTCAGATGACCTGTGAGATCTTTTGAACAATCGCACTAGTCATTCCAGAATTAGCTAAAAAAACATGATTCTGAAATAATCAGCACTGATTCAATACATACTTTCCAGAATAAAGCATCTGTTTATTTTCCCATTCACTTATATGGGGAGGTCCAGGAAAATTGGACCTGACCTTAGGTCCCGATATCTGAAAATCCGAGATAAACAAACTTTAGATAGTCACGCTCTTATGAAACCCTCTGTAGGTACGAAACCAATCCGCTAAAAAAACTGTGGCTTTGGTGGAACCGCAAACTTTTTCGGAGGTGGGGTCACTTACCTAGCCTGGTGACCTGCCTGACATGACCCTATTGTCAAATTTTTGAAAGCTGTACAAAAGATGAATTCGAACAGGTAGCTGAAAATTTGGCGGCGCTCGCGCCGCCGTTTTCCCCGAATTATCGCATGAAAAACCTGAGGGGGGGTGTTCTAAACACCCCCGGCCCGGCGCGGTGTTAACCCGGCACGGCGGAGTTTATACCATAGCTAGATAATATAATGTTAAACCTAATGAGTTCACCGCAAAAATGCTGACACATCGAATCGAAAAGAAGTTGACATATTCCATATTTCCACTGTTCCTCCCTCCCAGCCCCCGACGACTCTATCTTTCACACCGTAGTGACTAGGTGTCCGCTTTGCCTCTGTCGTTCCCAGCCTCTCCTCTCCGGCCTCCCTCTTCTCTCCGACAGCAGCTCCGCCACTGCTGCGACCGCGGCACGCTCCGGCGCCCGGCCAATTCTCACTAACCAGCCTGATTGGGATGAATCGTGGCGATAATTCAATCACGGCGCGGCCGGCACACATGTCACAACTGCAGCGCAGGGAGACACTCCTGGCGCACAGCCGCGGCGTAGGGAGACACTCTTGGCGCACAGCCGCGGCGCAGGGAGACACCCCTGACGCACAACCGTGGCGCAGGGAGACAGTCTTGGCGCACAACCGTGGCGCGAGAGGGCATTTCACAACATTCAACGCAAATCCGACCAAGGGTTACAAACCTCCACATTTCTAATTTTAATGAAATTCGGCCTATATGGTTGTCTTATGCCCTCAAGTAGATTTTGACATCGGAAGACCACTTAAGTCTACGGCTCTCGACATATAGCCCAGGGCATTTTTGCGAGGTCACCACTGGTCACCACGCTGCAGGGTAATCTTTGGAGGCCTGTACCTCCAAAACCACTGAACATAATGCATCATATAGGCATATTGCAGTGACTGCAATGAATTGGGCAATATTTTTTATCATCTCCGATTTTCATTTTTTTGCTTAAGATTTTTTGATGACGTCACATTTTTCATTTCTTAAGCCTTTACCCCTTCCCCGTCAAATGTTTAAAAAAAAATCAGTTTAATATTAATGTTTTACTATTTGTCTCGAGATTGAAAATAAAGTATAAAAAACTATTTTTTTCAGTTTTTATATTCTTAAATTTTAAACAATATTTATTAAAAATTATCAAAAAAAGAAAAAGATTGAATGAAGCATATTTGTTCATCTGGCCAAGTTATACAATATAAACAATTTAAAACGAAAAACTTGTCGATCCAATTTATTACGTATATTTATTTTTTAAATTTTGGAGCAAAATAACTCAAAGTGTTATCAATCGACTTCAAAACCAAAATGTATTTTGATTTCTCATCTAATTATTCATATCTCGGAGGTATTTTGTTAATCAAAATGAATAGAAATGAGCATTTAAAAACAACAAAAATATAATAATATTTTGTTAAAGGTTTTACAACGCTTTAGACTCCAGAATTGATTCCGCCATGAAATTAAGCTTCGAATGAGACACTGCATTTGTATTTTAATATATTGCGACATTCCGAATTGTGTCAATAAAAACCGATTTCTGGGAATGCCTATAACTTTTCTCAAAAATGAGGTAGGGGTTTGCCCAAAAATTGTAATTTAGCTTATGAAATTCACCTCGCAAAAATTTCCGAGGCTATATCTCGAGAACCGTTGACCTTATGGGTCTGGCGATGCCACCATCGACTTCATGACACAAGAGACAAAATATTGTCCAAATAAAAACTGGTGGTGGGAAATAGACAAAATTTTGGTCGATCTGTCGTGGAATGCACGACGGTCACGAATTCGTGGTCGTTGTCCCTGGCGCACAATTGTGGCGCAGGGAGACACTCCTGGCACACCGTCCCACACGGAATGTCAGCCTGCTGCCTGTTCCATGTGCCGTTCGCTCGCGTCTCCGCTGTGAATATGGGGACGTTTGTAAAACCTTGGCAAACGCTTTTATTTGTAAAAATCCCCAGGTGGATTTATTCGCAGACGGTTCTGTCGCTTTAAAAACATATGTTTTAGCACATGCTGCGAGCGTGTCGTGTGTGTCTTTGTAGCTGTAACTGTGCGTGGTTGTGTTAATTTTACCTATGTGTTGTGTGCTTGTATGTGGATGTGTGTGATTATTGAATTGAATTTGAATCCGTATTTATCATCACATGACTTCGCCTATAAGTGGGTACAGTGCCTGTTTGCGATCTAACTGAATAAATGGAATGAAAAATGAAGTGGAAATTTTTGATCATTATTGATGACCCTGGTGAAATTGTTGCTTAGTGATCTCTGCAATCTGAGGTCATCTGAGGTCATCAACAATGTTCTGCTCATATGTTGATGAAATATGGAGACGAGCGGATGACACAACTGTTTTGTTTTTCTTCTCGTCGTGCCGCGTCGTTCCGTATGCAACATGAACCGCCAAGGTCACCAAATGACCTTGACTTGAGGTCAAATTTTGAAGTGGACCTAATCAGGTCACCATGCATATGTTTCAAAGCGCCTGGACGCATTAAACACGATTGAGCTAAAATCATTTCTCTATCTTTATTTGGTAAAAGTAGTTAAAAACCCTTTCATGGCCCCTTAGACCCTAGACTATTGACCTGTGCTAAAATTGTACAACATTTTTGTGGAGTGTATTTTTAAAATGCTCTCTATTTTTTCTGTTTGTTCCTAGCTATCATAGTTCCCGAGATATTTGGAGTTGTTCGAAGCGAAATCTTTAACTTTTGAAATATTTAATCTTAAAGTTTGACCTTTGATGACCTATGGTGATCTCAATATTGACCTAAGCCAAAAATACCCAAAGTAACTTCTTATATCCATGTCGAGAGCTTGTGCCTTTTTCTGCGTTGTCTAGCCTCTTACGTTTTCGAGTTAAACGGGGTCATTTCAGTGGCGGATCCAGAGGGGGGGGCCATGGGGCCAAGCCCCCCCCCCCCTTGGGCCTCGAACTTGAGGGGCACTCTGGCCGCCTGAGGGGGCACTCTGGCCGCCTGAGGGGGCACTCTGTCGCCTGAGGGGGCACTTCTATCCCCTGAGGGGACTCTTGTCGCCTGAGGGGGCACTCTTGTTCGCCTAGGGTACTCTTGTCGCCTGAGGGGGCATTCTAGCCACCTGAGGTGGCACTCTGGTTCGCCTGAGGGGGCACTCTAGCCGCCTTAGGTCACTCTGGCAGGATGAGGGGGCACTCTGCTTGACCTGAGGGGTCCTCGACATTTTGCAAAAAAAAAAATTGCTGAAATAGGGGCACCACAAAATTATAGTGACAAATCCGTTCGAGTGTCAGATTTGGGTATAGGCAGGGGCACCACTGCAATTAATGGCCCCTTCCTTTTAAGATTCTGGATCCGCCACGGGGTCATCTTAGACCGCCCCGCCCCTCCCCGTCACCCTTACGATGTTGTATCGGAGGCCCACCGGAGGCACGCGAGTTAGAAAACGGACATTTGACTGCCTTTGTCACAGTATACTGAATTGCTGCACTTAGAATCGCACCCTGTTGCCTGCATGTGGTTGTATATGCATTGTTATTAACAGCAGATATAGGGGGCCCCAAGGTGAGGTTAATCTCAGGAAAAAACTTAAAATGGAGGTCACTCAAAATTATGTAGCCAGAATCCGGGGAGTTATAAAAAAAGTGTGTAGGGCCCTCCGACTTGTAATAGCCCCCCCCCCCTCCTTGGAGATTTTCTGGATCCGCCCCTATGCAGAGTATCCGTACAGGCTGCAAGCTCATGACGTACGTACCACAGTACCAGTCAAAGAAGGTCCGTTGGTCCGTATAACTGAAAAAATATGAACCCAAGTATGTCATGGCGAAAGAGGCGTTTTCGAAGGAGGCGTGGTAGTCGTGCATGTTCTCCATTATTGATTCACCATGTCGTGCATGCCGTGGAGCCGTGCCGTCCATGCCGTGGTGTCCATTAACGCCCCCTGGTGCCGGAGTGTTTGTTTAAACAAGGTGTGACGTGCCGGCGGCTGACATACAGGGACTGCCGCGTGCCCCAGGGAAATCAGCCTACGGGCCGACCCAATCCCATCAGCTCCTCCGCCGCTGAGTCAACCAGACAGTGGCGGCACGGCGTAGCCAAGCTTACACGGTGAATTTCAGTGCTTCAGTGCTGAACTTCGCTGGTCTCTCTGTCTCTGTCTCTGTCTCTGTCTCTGTCTCTGTCTCTGTCTCTGTCTCTGTCTCTGTCTCTGTCTCTGTCTCTGTCTCTGTATATGTCTCTATATATGTATCCATATATGTTGGGGGCAAATTGACCTTAGTTGTCGGCGCGCCCAAAAACACCAATAAACAAACAAACATGTATGTCTTTGTCCCTCAAGTTGATCAACTGGACTACGACTAGTTGTAACGTTCCGGTATTTACCAATATTCTTCCTCCCTATCCCAGAGCTACATATTCTGTCATCTTCATTCTTCCCTTCCGGCCGGCACCCCTGAGCCGGCAGCGCAGAGCCACAAAGCCTGCCACCGTACAGACCAGCATGGCGTCACACAGATCCTACCACACGGCGTCGGCGGTGTGGCAGCTGCTGGACGGCGGAAGACGGTCGTCTCGCCCCGTACTAACCTCCACCCGCAGTGCCGGCCCGCTCCCCGCTGCCGGCCAGCTGGCCCGCGCACGATTACGATCACAAAGTGCGTGCCGGCCTTGGCGGATTGCGGCCGCCACCAAAGGCGGCGCGCTCTCTCTTCTCACGCATTGTTGGTCGGCAGGCAGCCGGTCACCGGGCAGGGTCGGCCAGGCCAGGCAGGGCATCTGCCGGCCCCCACCCGGCGGCCCTCAGTTGGTACAGCCGGCCCCAGCACGCCTGGGGGCGACTGTATTGAGCAGACGGCGACTGGGCAGTGATGGAGACACTCACGGAGGCTTCAAGTGGGTCATTCGGACATCTGGAGCGTAACTGTAATGTTGAAGCACAGTGTGTGTGTGACAAAGAGTATCGCTTACACTGACGTCTACGTGCATACTCGGAGTTGTTACATTATAAAATGCAACACAATGTAAAATGCACATTTAATCTTTGCCATTTCTGTGCTCAGGAAAAAATGCGCAATAATGCTCCGAGTGTCATATTTTGTCGTCAATCTCTTATAGCAGGTCTCGTAAATATATCCGTGTAGTATTTGTCCAGCCGTTTAAGTAGTTATAAACTCTTGTAGGTTTAACTAATAAAAAACTATCACCAAATGGTTGTTCGATGTATAAGAAATCACACACTCACTACTATTTATTGCTATAGACACCACACGATATTCTACGGGTCACCAGTGATGCAATTAACCCGCGCTTGGCCGGGGTCTTATACGAGCGTCATTGACCGGGGGGCAAATATTGCCCCCTCGTTATCTCCGGAACCGATGATCGTAGCGAGACGCCCAAGGCGGCGTTTGAAAGCTCTCACCAAGACGCATCTCAAGCAAACTCGATTTTTTTTTATCAAGGTCGCATATCAGGTCAAGGTCAGATCAAAGGTCAAAATCGAGACATTTGAGTTTATGGCCCATACTTTCCATCCGTAGCCTTTGATTGCAACCATGATCACCCAAAGTTCCCCCAAAGATATGACACACATACCGCATGAGCAAAAAGGATATTTTTTGCAAAGGTCAAGGTCAAGATTAGGTCACAAAAAGTCACTGTCCGAAACACATTTTTGAAAGTTATGTGACGTATGTTTTATGGGCTTTTTTATACGTATAAATCCAGAGTGATAATTAAGGCACCATTGGAGCTCATTTAAATGAAGTAAGTGTTAAGCTGAGGTCAAATTCAGGTCAAATTAGGTCAAGTATTGTAATTGATAAATGTAAACATAAAGTGCATGTTTTAACTTTTTAAGACCAATTTAATTTCACAAATACATTGCTGACATTTTTTTGTCTTTATCTGGTCAAAATAAGCAAAAAAACGCAATTTCAAACTTTTACGTGATCAAGTTACCATTTTTAGGCTTTCTAAATAAAAAAATGGTGCTCTTTATTTGAAACTTGGTTTTTATATTGATGTAACACTTTTCTTTCACATAAACATCTAGTTTTTTATACTTTTCGCAGCAAAAAATAAAAATAAAATAAACAAATGAAATTTTCATTAAAAATTAATATCAAATTTTTGAGATTTTTATTTGTTTTAGAAAATTAACAGGTCTTTCTGATTTTGTTCAGCTCCAGATTATCTTTTTATTTCTCCCTTTGACAGTTTTTCAAAGCTTTTGTGATTTTACTGCTAAATTCGAGCATAGTTCGTTT
>VOPJ01010561.1:0-58807 GCA_014673585.1 Semibalanus balanoides | reverse complement strand
TTCTGTGTATGGTGGGAGGTCGCAAATGGGGAGAGGTCGCTAATAGGAACATTTCCCCTACCTAGCCAAGGGAGGGAAACGGGGCCATGTCACTCCCCACCTTGAGCAAACACCAATTTACATTATATAAAATGCGACGCTGCTGACGACCCGACTCTACCCTCTCCCCGCGGTCAACAACATTTGGGCTGCGGAGGGAAATTTGAGGAGTGAAATCGAAGTGCCCCCCTCCTTGCCCAGAACCGTTCCGCCGCCACTGGACAGTGGCGATTTACGATCTCAGACTTACGATCTCACTTTAGACTTACGATTAGCTACGATCTCAGACTAGTGACTGTGGATTGTGGAAGTCGGTGATAAGAAGCTTGATAGCCGAGGGTTAAAATGGTGTTTATACGGATGTGAGACCGTTCTGTATTACGTCACACACCGTTGTTTCTTCAACATGCCCAAATTGATTTTGTGTTTTGGGTGATAGCGACGCATGCTCCTATGTCAACTTCTTTCGGAGCCGGAGCTCCGACTCCGGGGATCCGGCTCCAGGGCAGATGGGTCGAACTCCGGGGGCTCCAGGGCAGATGGGTCCGACTCGGGATCGGCTCCAGGGCAGGATGGGTCGACTCGGGGATCCGGCTCCAGGGCAGATGGGTCGACTCCGGGGGCTCCAGGGCAGATGGGTCGATCCGGGGATCCGGCTCCAGGGCAGATGGGTCGACTCCGGGGGCTCCGGGCAGATGGGTCGACTCCAGGGCAGATGGGTCGACTCCGGGGGCTCCAGGAAGAATGGGTCGACTCCGGGGGCCCAGGGCAGATGGGTCCGACTGCCGGGGGCCTCAGGGCAGATGGGTCGACTCCGGGGATCCGGCTCCAGGGCAGATGGGTCGAACTCCGGGGCTCCAGGGCAGATGGGTCGACTCCGGGGATCCGGCTCCAGGGCAGATGGGTCGACTCCGGGGCTCCAGGGCAGATGGGTCGACTCCGGGCTCCCCAGGGCAGATGGGTCGACCTCCGGGATCCGGCTCCAGGGCAGATGGTCGACTCCGGGGATCCGGCTCAGGGCAGATGGGTCGACTCCGGGGATCCGGCTCCAGGGCAGATGGGTCGACTCCGGGGGCTCCAGGGCAGATGGGTCGACTCCGGGGGCTCCAGGGCAGATGGGTCGACTCCGGGGATCCGGCTCCAGGGCAGATGGGTCGACTCCGGGGGCTCCAAGGCAGATGGGTCGACTCCGGGGGCTCCAGGGCAGATGGGTCGACTCCGGGGTATCCGGCTCCAGGGCAGATGGGATCGACACCGGGGATCCCGGCTCCAAGGGCAGATGGGTTCGACTCCGGGGGCTCCCAAAGGGCAGATGGTCGGCTCTGGGATCCGGCCGGCAGGGCAGATGGGTCGACTCCGGGGGCTCCAGGGCAGATGGGTCGACTCCGGGCTCCAGGGCAGAACGGGTTTCGACTCCGGGGGCTCCAGGGCAGATGGTCCGGCTCTGGGGATCCGGCTCCAGGCAGATGGGTCGAACCTCCGGGGCTCCAGGGCAGTTATGGGTCGCTCGGGGGCTCCAGGGCAGACGGGTCGACTCCGACTCCGGGGGCTCCAGGGCAGATGGGTCGGCTCTGGGGATCCGGCTCCGGCTGGTGCTGAAGACTGGCCGTCTGCGATATCAGGGTGTCTGTCGGTACTAACGGAGGTGGCTGCGGCGGAGGCGGAGATCGCGTGTTCCCGCCGCCCGCCGCGCCGGTCGGAGGTGAACGTCCTCCAGCCGGCCCGGCCCGCGGCCAGCCGGACGGATAATGCAGCCAAGTCCGCGTCTGCTGCGTGTCGGGCGCAAGGGCGTAGCCAGGGGGCAAGGGCGACATATACCTCTTCCTGGAGGCCAGGCTGGCCCCTCTGATGACCAAGCGAGGGCCCCCTGAGACCGAAAGCCCCAGTGTTTTAGATGGCGTCAGGTGCCCGCAAAACGCGTTACCTATGTGGCATAAAAGGACGCCTGCAAACCTAAAAAAGTTGTAACACGAATAAATTGCAGCATTGAATGATTTGTATTTAATGTTAAAGGCACATATTTGTAAATATGTAGACACGGGTCCCAGCCAATGTGGAGAGGGCCTTCTGCCAGCTTTTACAGGGCCCTGCCGATCTGCAGATGGCCCCCTGTCGGTATTTAGAGGGTCCCTGCCGGTTATAGAGAGCCCTTTGCTAGCCTTTAGAGGGCACTCTGTCGGCTTGTAGAAGACCCTGCCGATTTGGAGATTACCCTGCCAATCTGTAGAGGGCCTCTATTGGCATTTAGAGGGCCCTGCCGACCTGTAAAGAGCCCTCTTCCCGCCTTTAGGGGCCCTGTCGATCTGCAGTGTCTCAACCAATCTGTAGAGGACCCTCTGCTGGCCTTTAGAGGGCTCTGTTGATCTGTAGAGGGCCCTCTGTCGGAATTTAGAAGGCCCCTGCCGGCTGTAGAGGGCCCGCTGCCAGCCTTTAGAGGGCCCTCTGTCGGCTTGTAGAAGGCCCTGCCGATCTGTAGATTGCCATGCCAATCTGTAAAGGGCCTCTGTCGGCATTCAAAGGGCCCTGTCGACCTATAGAGGTCCCCTTCCAGATTTGTTCAATCCATGTTAACTTTAACCCTTTTCAGGGTGTTTTTTTTTCATGCAGCTTTCTTTGGGTTAACCCGCGCCCCACTGGGCCTCTGCATTTCCCGCGCCCTACTAGAGGGGGGGGGGGGGTGTTTGAACTCCCCTCTAACTCAGCTCCTATGGCACATAGAATAAAACCAAAAACACTGTTCGAACCGACATCAAAAATAATTTCGAAACTATTTCAAATTTTTTCGTTCACGTCAAAATTCAGGTCACCAGAGGTCATTGAAGGTAAGAAAAACGGTTGCGTGAAGTCAATATACAATATATACAATATACAAGATAAATTTCCAGTTTTAGGTTATCGCTCCAGAAACTACCATATCTCGGAACTATGATATCTAGAAATAAAACAAATCGCCAGCCATTTAAATTTGCAATCGACCCTAATTGTCCTCAAATTTGACCTTAGTCAATAGTTCAGGCTTTAAAGGTCAATTAAAGTAAAAAATGCTTATTTTTTGGCAAAAAATATTGTTTGCTTTAACTTTCTTACCTTAATCAAGAATAACGCAATACTGTTTACGCCATCGTGTTTGTCTCGTCAAGGCGCTTTGGAACAATTTGGTTAATTTTTACCATGTTAGGTAAAATACCATCGGAAAAAAGGACGTTCATTGTACGATATCAATTCCCAAGTCAATCATATCGACATACTGCGCTAATGTACGATCAATACTAGAGTATGCTGTGTTATATGGGGAGGAGCTGCCAACACGCACTTAAAAAGAACAGAAAAAAGTTCAACAATAAAGTTCTGACTTGGCTCTGCGCTCGCTGTCGTGGTTGCCAGTTGTTGCTTTGGATTATGATAGTCCCTTCTTCCGTCATTTCGGAATAGCATCTTCTCGCTGCAAGAAGATTCAGTAACGACAATTATGCTCTAAAAATATTCCAAAAACAAAATGAATTCGTCTTTCCTTGTAGATTTACTTTCCCGTTGGCAGCTGCTCCCCGTGTTTACTCCGTAGCAGAGTGTATGTCCACGTGGCGCATGCCAAGAGTAAACACAGTCAAGAACAGTATGTTTGTTAAGAGTCCCTTAGTCACTGCAACATGTTCTTAACTCTGCTAGAACCAGTAGATAATCTGGCAATACTGGGATTTGGTTGATTTTTTAGGAAACCATGTCACCGTATGACTATCCACTACAAATGCTCTAATCAGTATAGTCATCGTGGTGTGTCATTTATATTAATAATTTATCATCATAGGTTCATAGTCTTTTAGGTATATATTTTTATGACCATTATAATTTATAGAGTATTTATTATGTATATATAATTAATTATTATATATTTATTTTTATTATTATGTATATATAATGTATCTCTTAGTATTAGTATGCATAAGGTAATAATATTATATCTCTATTTTCTAGTAATGATCAGTCTAGTCGTGATTTACCATTTTAAATTGAATGCGTGTGTATCAGTGTGTATGTGATTGAGATCTTGAATACGTGATTGATTTTAATCCACGACTTCACTGTCATTGGGGCGTGCAACCCGTTGGTGAAAGGCAAATAAACTAAACTAAACTAACTAAATCTTGAAAAAAATACCTCAGGTCAAGGTCCGTGTTGACCCAAACAGGTATGTTGCACATAATGCACGTGTTCTTGACGAGACAAACCATGAGTGATAGTTGCACTTCCTCTATCTAGTTATTATGTTCGAGTTATTGACGAAAAAGGTGTTGGTGACCTCGGATGGCCTCAGATGACCCCGTATGGGTCACTGAACAAAACCTGCACTTGGATCATACAATATATCCTATGATAACATTATCCAGAAGGAAATAGACTGATATCCTCGAAAAAGACAGCATTTGAATATTTCTCCATTGACTTAAAATGGGGAGGTCACACAATTGAACCGACCTCAGGTCACCGATATCAAAAATCAGAGATACACATTTGGTAGATACTGATGACTTAATGCAATATTACAAGTTTGATATCGATCCCTTAAAAACTGTGGTCATGGCACGACCGCAAACTTTTTGGGAGGTGGGGTCACTCGACCTGACTTGGTGACCTGACCTAATCCGACACGAAACTTGAATTTTCGCAAAATGTGGGGAAAGGATCACTGATAAGTTATGCTAAATTTGGTGGCGCTACGCGCCACCGTTTTTCGTCTTCTCGATAAAACCGCAAGGGGGGGGGTGTTTAAACACCGACCCCCAGTGGGGCGCGGGTTAAAGGGACACTGCCTCTTCCGGATGATATCGCAAAAACAGGCTTAAACAAGAGCCAAATGACCACTTATGATTTTTAATTGCCATTAAACTCTTATCCAAAAAGCGCAAATAACAAAAAACAATCATGAATTTCATTACTTTTAAGAATCTAAAAACTGTTTACGATTTATACACACCACTACGTACATGGAAGCGTTTGCTCCAAGTTAACTGTAATCACAGAGAAGGGATATCAACTGACCAACCGTCAGCTGACGCTATTGACAATTGGATGATGACGCCGATGCGCTATATACATTGTGGTCCTGTTACTGGAATCTAGCGCCATCTGCCGGCATTGAGTCGTTGCCATGGAAAACGTTAACAGACTTTTTTCCATTTGGTATCTTCCTCGAATCGAGGACCAAATCATAAGGAAAACCTCTGTCGGGAAAAAACTTAATCAATGTTGGGAATCAAAATCCCTTCGTAAAGTTAAAAAACTTTCTGTTGCAAGTTCGGAACTTTTCCCTTTTTCTTCCTAGCCGTAACAAATCTTTTCAAATCAAGATAATAAGATATGAAAAATGTCTTCTGACATTACAAATTTGGGTAGAATGGCTTAACGCAAAAAATTGCCACTATATTTCCATAGTTGCACAAGCTGCAATTAAGTGTATTGTTGGTACGTAGTGGTGGTGAACTCGTAACCCTCATTGGCTGGAAGAAAACTTGAAACTTTGAACGGCGATGTTGGGCGACTGGGCGCGAAATAAAAAAAACGGAACTGTCATGGTGCTTTATCAAAATTTGGCTGTTTCTTTTACATATCAAATTTTACTTTGAGTGGATTTACTTTGAAATATCCTTTTAACGAGATATTTCGTTTGATATACTTTTTTGCCGTTTTCACTGATTTCTTTAAACAAGAGTCCATGGTTGAAATTTTTCCATGGGATTTTAATCCTTAGATTTCAATGCCCCATATAATTTCTTCAGCCAGATTGTTGGGCATATTAACCCGCGCGGCGTAGGGGTCTCCAGCCGAACGCGCGCGTAGGGGGGTAAATTTTACCTCGTATCTTCCGAACCAATAACCGCAGCGAGACGCGCAAGGCGGCAATCGAAAGCTCTCAATGAAACCATTGGAATGCATACTGAATATTTTCAAGCTAGGTCAAATGTCAGGTCACGGTCAGGTCATATGGAAAAATCGAGTTAATTGAGTTAATGGTTCATACTTCCAATTCAAAACCTTTGATTAAGACTATAAATGCACATAAAGCTCTCAAAGGTGTAATACCAGAGGTGGAACTTTATATCTCTTGGGGTAGGCCCAAGCCCCCCAGTGATTTCAAATTTTAACATTAGGCCTATGGCGTTGCATGGTAAGAACTGAGTTAAAATTGATAAAATTAACATTAGGGCCCCCCCCCCGAGCGATTTCATAAAGTTCCGCTTGTGTGTAATACATCTCCTGCATTAAGTAAAAGTTAAATTGTATGCATAGGTCAAGGTCAAGATCAGGTTTCACAAGGTCACTGTTGCCAAAAGGTCAACGAAAGTTTTGTGACGCATGTTTTAGAGATTATTTTACACTTAAAATTGGATAGCAGCAGTCATTTTTACAACTTGACTCTATAAAAGGTCAAGGTCAGGCCATCATATAAGGTCAAAACTGGAAACTGACTAATATGAATAAACAGAGCATGTTTCTAGACCATTTTTGTATCATATTATAAATATAGCAATGGCATTTATGTATCTGTATCTGGTAAAAAAAAAACGTTACTTGGAGAGAAAAAATACGTCATTAGCTACTTATGCTTGGGGAACAATCAGTCACTGAAAAATAAAGATATTACTTTGAAAAATGGGTTGGGAATTTCTTACATTTATTTCTATTATATAGGTATATTCCTTTTTTAATATCTTGAAGAAAAAAAATGTGGGATTTTTTTAGGGATATATTTTTTTTTGGGGGGGGGAGAAATCCGAGATTGCCATTTTGAAAACAATTAAATCTCCTTCCTTTATCAGTTTAATGCTTGCTATTTGCTTTTAAGCTGTATTTTCTACGATGTATCAAACATTTATCGTTTTTCCATCCAAAATGGCATGATATGACGTCATCAAAACGTCATCATTTCCCAAAGTTCTGATTCATTTTCGATGATTTTTTTAGGAAGACGTCAAATTGATGCGGCATAAGATACCACAAATTTCACGTTGTTATCTGTTATAGTTTTCAAGTTATTGAGAAAATCCGGGAAAGGGGTTTTTGCTTGCTTTGCTTGCTCCCTCCCCTTACGCCGCGCGGGTTAAGACTTGTCCATGTGCCAAATGTTAGGAAAATCGTAGGTGTCGTCCCATTGACCAGATTTTTTTTTTCAGTCCATGTTAACTTTAACTTTTTCAGGGTATGACACTTTTTGCATTCAGCTGTTTTTGGGTTAACGAGATCTTTCGTTTGATATACTTTTTCTCTTTTCACGGATTTCTTTGGATTGGTTCCAACTTTTTTCCCCATGGGATTTAACACTTACATTTAAATGCCCCATATACTTTCTTCAGCCAGATTGTTGGGAATGTTGAGACGTGTCCATGTGCAAGATTTGAGGAAAATCGTATGGGCCGTCCCATTGACCGGATTTTTTTTAGTCCATGTTAACTTTAACCTTGTCAGGGTAACACAATTTTTATGCATCGAGCGTTTTTTGGGTTAACGAGATCTTTCGTTTGACTTTTTCTGTTTTCACTGATTTCTTTGGACAGGAGTACTTCGTTAAAACTTTTTCCATGGGATTTTAAAACTTTTATTTCAATTTTTAATGTGTTTGATGGTTATTTGTGCCATGATGAATGTGAATAAGTACAATGGGATGATCATTAACATGGCAATTATGTATTTTTTAATATAAAAGGCGAAACAAAAAGGACAAGCTTTCGCCGTTACGGCATCGTCAGATCCGAATCTGACGATGCCGTAAAGATTCGATCTGGACATGCCGTTAACGGCAAGCTGTTCCTTTTTGTTTCGCCTTTTTATATTAAAAATCATAATTGCCATGTTAATGATCATCCCATTGTACTTATTTTATTTCAATGCTCCATTTGATTTCTTCAGCCAGATTTTGGGGCATGTTAAGACGCGTCCATTTGCCAAATTTGAGGAAAGTCGTAGGGGCCGCCCCATTGACGGGATTTTTTCTCAATCCAAGTTAACCCTTTGCAGGGTGATACATTTTTTGCATGCAGTTATTTTTGGAAAATCTAGGGCTCTGTCCAAGGATGTAGTTCAAAAATACCCAAAAATACTCGGCGACGCCCCTGACTCCAATCACAGACTGGTTCCTATATGCAAATGCCGTTTTCCACGACCTAAAATTTAAAAATAAAGCCGGTTCGCGGCGTCACGTCGATGACGCATAGTCACAGCAAACCCATCGTCATCCACTTTGGTTCGTCGTAACGCTGAATTTAATTAATGTCATTTTCAGCTTCTTATCCTCTACAAGGTCCATCACCTATATTTATGGGTTTTATCCGGCAAGCTAGTAAAAGTTCACGCCGCTTGGCAGCTACATAACAGCTACCTACTATAACATGAAAATTCACATAAATACGGCTGCAAAAGCTTAAATATACGCAAAAAATAGATGTATTGTTTGTCATTTCAGCCGACACCCTCTCAAAAGTTATCGGCGACACCCTTGCTAGTTGGCATGAAATATACGTTACTTTATTTATGCTTTATGTGTAAGTGCTATGAAAAATCGCATTTGTGTGTTTGTTGTTGAAAAAAGAGAATTTCTTCGGCTCGAATATCAAAATAAGGTAACCGACCCAAATCTGCATGCGCGGGGAAAAATGGAAGGGCATTTTTTACTGCAAAAGATGCCCCCCACGGAGAGAGGCTGGGTCCGCCAGTGCTTCTGGGATACTCCTTCACTGCCTTTTTAAACTTTCCTATGGTGCCCTTTTCAACCACAATGGGGTGGGGGACAGGGCTGGAGATCCCTTTCTGAGTCTGGGTGGGGAGTGGAGGTGGGCCCACCAGACAGGGGGCCCCACAATGCAAGGGGCCCCGGGGTATTGGCGAAACTAGCGTTGTTGAGCGCGGGCGTACGGTAGTCAGTTGAAAAAGTTTGTGACGGGGGGGGGCGGGGTCAGCGAGAGAAACGGTGAAGGTAAAGAAATTTTTAAAGTCGTTATTTTTGGGAGAGCAAAAAGCATAATCTATTTAATTTTTCGGTTTGGGAGGGAAATTTTCCATGTTTCCCGACCGTAGAAGAAGATCCGCCTGCCAAGCAGGCGCGGATCCAAAGTCTTTCCTGGAAGGGGGCGCCGCAATTGGCGCGATGTTTATGGCCGGTAAAAGTGTGTGGGTACAAGCAAACATATTTTGTCGGTACGTTCACATATCCGTTTTTTAACGAATTATTATGAAACACTTTGAACTAATTTTATGAATATTTGACAGTTTTTCGTTTAATTCATCAGTCGCTAAATTGAATACATAGCATTTTAAGCTCCTTAACCTTTACAAGGCCCACCTTATCCTCTACACCGCCTATATTTCTGGGGTTTATCAGCCAAACAATTCGCGGCTCTTTGCGGCGCTAAATAGCATGTAGGGGAAAGTGCCCACCAGCGAACACCCCTTTGGAAAAATCAGTCTACTGGCTTTGCGCTTTGTCCTGGAGATCTGCAACTTCGTGTATAAATTCTTTACAATACTACCAAGGAATAGCCATAAGCAAATCAATTTAACCTAATACAAAATGTGAGTTATATATAGACTGGTTTTATTTTTTGGATCTTCCTGTTCACTGGTGGGCATGGGTATCCATCAGTGAACAGGGGAGGTACAGACAGTCAACAGGGGGATTCAACCAGTGAATAGGGGACTTCCACCATGAATAGGTGGGTGGTGGGGTTTTCTGCTGATGCTCAATTGGATGCTAATTGAATAATCCGACACTTGACATCTCTGTGAACACTCGAGCAATTATAAAACCAATCTGAATGCTGAAACGAGAGTGGGTCCTCAGGAACGTGAAATGATTCCCCTTTGGGTCCTTGGCGTTAACACAGCCTTAACCAAAGTGTATCTCCTGCATTCAACTGTCCGAAAAGTTTTAAGGTTTCCGAAACGAAGATCCACCAGTGATTATTTGTTCACTATTTGGGCACCCCCCTGTTCACTGGTGGCATCAACATATTGAAAAACAAAACAACAATTGAGGGTGAAAAAATAAATGACTGTTTGAAACTATGAAACATCTACATCATTCAATGGGAACATCGCAAAAAAGTGTCACTAAGGTTAATTTCACTAAAATAAATAAATATAACGTTTCTGGGAAAGCAAAAAAACCTCTAATTCAAAAATCAAACGGCAAAACACAATATTTAACTATTCGTATCCCTGACAGAATCAAAATGAGAGCAGCCATTGCTAGTTCACGACTTTCTTAAAATATCGCCTTAGCGTCAGGCTAACTACCCACCAGCATCGATGAAAGCATCACATTACTAATATAGGCTGGAGGGCAACCTGTTCAACTGTAGCACCAATGTTCGCTGGTGAGGCACTCCTCCCCTAACATGTAATATAAAATGACAATACACATTTAAAATGCTAAAGAGGTTTAAATGCACGCAGAAAGTGGGAGTACATCTTTTTCGTCATTTCAACCGATTACCTACTGACTCCCCATTTAACAACTATCGGTAATGCCCCTGTGTACAGTTGAAGATGGGCTGATGACGCGTTCCATCCCCCCGGTCAACAACTTCCTCGCTGACAGCTTGCTATCCCTCCCCGCTCAACAACTTTTGGAAATATTCCACTGGATTTGGCCCCTTCCCTCCAAAAAAACCAACGCTAGAGATCCTCTCTGCAGCCTACGGTATAGTAACCGTTGGGAATAATGACGTTGCCAATTGGATGTCATGGCATGCCATTTTTAGGTGTAAACTATAAATGTTTGAGAAATCGTACAAACATCCCGGATTTGTAATGCAAATTGCAAATTTAAAAACGTCAAAAGAAAGGAAGTATAATTTTCTTCAAAATGTCTATCTCAGATTTGCGTAATTTTGGGTTTTAACCCCCAAAACTCAACAAAATAATTTTCGGAAATAAAATACACGGCGCCCCCCTCAGGTGCCAAAAGAGACGCCCCCTGGGCCGGCAACCCCCCTCGATGAAAATCCAGGATCTGCCACTATGCCGACCTTGAAGGACCCAGCAAGGCCCCTCAGACTAGCGTTGAGTCCTGTGAGGTTGACCTCTCCTGATGGTCCTCTCAAAGACGCTGAAGATCCTGTCTTATCAATTAAGGCCCTCTTAGGCCAACATAGAGCCCATTAAATTTTAGAGGGCCCACTCAGACTGGCATAGGGCCATCTCAGCCAGGCATTAAGCACGACAAGGTCTTAAAAATACGTTTCAGACCCGACCAGGGACCCTCAAGCCGACAGACGCCAGACCCTCAGTCCATCAGACTGACATTTCTCCTTCTAGGCGACCAAGGCCCCTCAAGCCGACCGAGAGCTCTCTAAAGAGACCGAGTGCCCTGCCAAGCCAATCAAGGGATCCGTTAACGACGTAGGTCCCTGGGCCCAAAAAGGGCCCTCAAGCTGACCGAAAAACCCCAGGCCGAATAAGAGCCTTCAGGCTGACTGGGACCACTCAGGCAAAACAAAAGACCTCAAGCCTCCTCAAGCCGACCGAGGGCCTTCTCAGGCCGAGCGATGGCCCCTAAGATCGATTTAAAGCCTATCAGGTCGAACGAGGGCCCCCTCAGGCCGGATGAGGGTTAATCTTCAGGAAAGCCCGAGGGCCCCGCAGCCCGACCGAGGTCCCTTTCAGGCTGACTGGAGGGCTTCCTTAGACTCAAACCTAAAGCGCTTGGGGCTCCCCTGGCTAACCGGAGGGCCTCCTCAAGCCCCGACTGAAAAGGGGCCCCTCAGACCATCAAAAGGGCCCGACCCGATGGCTTCCCTAAGGCCTCAGGCCAACAGAGAGGCTCCCCTCACACCGGCCGAGAGCCATATCATGCCGACCGAGGGCTTCTCAGGCTGATTTACCCCTCCCCTCCTACTGACTGAGGGCCTCATCAGGCCGGATGAGGAACATCTAAGGTCGACCGAGGGCCCCTCAGGCGGAACAATGGCCCCTCAAGCCAACCCAGGGACCCTTCAAGTGAATTGTAGGCCTCCTGAGACCGGCCAAGGGATATATAAGTCCGACTAAATGGCCCCTTAGACCGACTGTGTGCCTTTAGGCCGACTCGGGGCCCTTTCAGACCATTTCAGGATAAACGAGGGCCTCTGGCCGACCGGGGGCCCCCTCAGACCGTCTAAAGGTCGGCATAGATCGCCCATGACGTCAAAAGAAAAGGGTCTAAACCGACCCCCCGGATCTCCAGCCCTGAGATCAGGGGCGGCGCCATTGCCAATGGGGAGGTGCGGCGATCGCCCCCAGTAGTTGGGCAAGGGAGTAAACATATCTCCCACTGCAATTTAAAAGATGGCAGAAGTCCCGCCAAAATATAGGGAGCCCCTTGCCTTGTCCCCTCAGGCCGATTTTTGTTGGCTTGAGGGGACACTCATTCGGTTTGAGAAGACCTTAGTCTAGTCCTCTCGAGGGACACTCTGTCGGCCTGATGGGCCTTCTTTCGGTCTGAGGGGCCCTCAGTCGGCCTGGAGACTCTTCATAAACTTATGGGCCCTCTGTCGGCCTGAGGAGTTCTCTGGTGTCCTGAGGGCCCCTTCGGTAGTCTGAGGGGCCCTCAGCCAGCTTGAAGGACCTCTTTTTCGACTTGAGGAGGCCCTCTGACGGCCAGAGGAGGTCATCTGGCTGCCTAAAGGGACACTCGGTTAGCTTGAAATGCCCTTGACGGTCTGAGGGGGTTCTGTGTCGGTCTCAGTGAGCACTCTGTCGGCCTGGGGGACGCTCTGTCACCCTGAGGGGCCTCGGCCAGCTTGAGGGGTAATTGATCTGCCTGAGCCTGAGGGTGCCATATATCGGCTTGAAGGGCCCTCTATCGGTCTGAGGGCCTGATGGGCTGTCGGCCTAAAGGGACCCTCTATTGGCCAGAGGGAAACCTGAAGCCCCAAAGGCCGACTGTGACCCACGGAGGGACCGCTATGACCTGTAGAGGGCCCACTCTGACCTTCAGAGTCCAAAGGGCCCGCAGTCGTCCGCTGACCTTGACCCGGGTCGGACGCGTGCGCGCGGTGCTCCGCTCGGTGGGCGGTGAGGGGCGGGCGGTGACAAGGGTGTGGCGCCGGCAGTGGTGTGATAAGAGTCGCTATGGGGAAAAAACGGAAGGCAGCGTCACCTCTACAGGTAAGTCCGCCGTCTACCAGCACTGAGAGAAGTCAGCAGCAGGCAAAAACCAGGCAGGACCTCGAAGAACTACGCCAACAGCTGTCGAGCCGAGCCTTAAACAACGAGTGGACGAACTGGAATAAGAAAATGACAGCATGCAGCAGCGCGCCAGAAAATGTTGTCTCTTCTTCTCAGGCTCAGCCGCTCAGCCATACCTGAACTTTCCCGTGTGGAGGACATAGCTAAACTGCTGCAAAATCTGCTGTTGAGGAATATGGGATACAATCTAAACCTCGCACAAGTTAAAACGGCTTTCCGCTTGGGAGGCAGGAATATTCTCGTGGAATTTGTGTCGTCTGCTTTGGGATCTGACCGCGACTCCCTATTCAGATCGAAAACGTGTCTGCGAGGATCCGGACTTTTAATTTGCGAGTCCCTGACAAGTGACACCTAGACGTCGGCACATCTTGCGAAGTCTCCTGCAACTGAAGAAGGCAAATACAGTATGCTCTGTTTACACGCAGTCAAGGTGATATTTTCATCCGGGAAACACCAAGTTCGCCTCCGGTCAAAATTCCGGACATGCCAGCTGTACAGCGCGGCGGCTGACCGTGGCGGTGTCCCAGCGGCCGGATCAGAGGCGCGCTCAGGCGGAGAGTGTTCAGTCTCGTGCCCGTACAGCACAAGCTGCGGACACCAGTCCATCAGACGGCCTCTTACCCCAGTCCGGCACGAGAGTTACAACACGTGCACTCAACCAAACCAGCACAGCTACGACTTGCGACCTGCCACCGCCTCTTCGATCCTGGACAGCAAGCACCGACACTAGGGTGGCGCAAATTGTACTTATGTCGGAAAATTATAGCGGATACAGGTTTTCCCCTGCTTTTGGACATGCTGAGTTCAATGGTGCACATTACAATTAATTTTGACGTCGTTTAGGGGTCGCGAAAATCTGTGAAAAATGTGATTTTGCTCATTTTCGTCTAAAATCGGGACATAACTGCCCAAAACACAAACTGTACAAATGTGGGATACAGGGACGCATGTAACGCAGGGCCTATTTTAAGGGAAACCCACAGGGGGGCAAGATGAGATCCAAACATAACATACCAAGGCAAAAAGACGTTAGCATGACTCTGATGGAAAATTACAGTTAATCGTGTTAGCATCGAGCCAGAGCCAAAACACGACTGGAAGGGACAACAAATTAACCTTTCCTTATTAGAAAACACACATTTTGCATAACCTCACGTTTATGCTTAACCAATTACACGAAATCAAATGTTACGTATTGCTCAACTTATCCCATGGTTGTGGCCAGAGGTGGGCATCGTTACTAAAAAAAGTAGTTCCGTTACTCGTTACTCTGTTACTCATAAAAGTACACCGTACAGGGGCCCGCAGTTGCTATGGTTCACACTAGGGTCCGGCTTATTTTTTGCTCTAATAAGTGTATTTCGAAGAGTTGATAGATAGGCAAGCTGTACATTTCATGGTGTATTTAAGATTTGTTTGGGCATCTCTAATCTGGAACAAGAACAGAAAGACCATGAGGGTCATGACACATACCTATCTATCTCCCCCAAGTCTTTGGGAACTGGAAAAGGAACAAAGATTATAATTACTAATTTTGCAAACTAATTTGGCAAACTAGTGTCACGACTCACGACAAGCAATCGGGGACATAGTCTAACAAGGTAACTTTACAACTATTTTACATGAGGCATGAACACATTGTGAGGTACGTCACTGCGTGAAATCGGGGTCGCGGTAGCGGATGGGTTGTGCGCCGCAGGGTTGTTGGCACAGGGGACTGCGCCGGCATGAGTGACGTGTGCCGCTGGCGAGACGTGGGCGCGGGGGACCGTGGCGGCCGCACGGGGCGCACACGCTTGGCGTCGGTGGGTGCCAGCGACTGACGGGCGGCGACGGTGGCGAAGCGGTGGGGGCCGGAGCTCCGTGAAGTTAGCGACTTATTCAGCGGCTAATTCAGGACGGATTTAGGAAATGATCCAAAAACTTGGGCCTCAATGTCAATACTGGCAGCTGGAATCACGAATAAGATCATCGTTTGCAGTTCAAGGTCAAAATCGAGGTCAAAGGCCAGGAACGACGGGGTACAGCATAACGTCCCGAATTGATTGTCGAATCCTTTCCAAAATGGTCTCAAATGATAGTTAGGGTCAATATCTAACGTCCGTGACCCTAACTTTAATTTTGACCTTTGACCTTGGAGGTTAACATCGAGTTCAAACGTCACAAAACGACCGGGTACAGCATAACGTCACGAAGTTATTGTCGGATCCTTTCAAAATGGTCTTAAATGAAAGCCAGGGTCAATATCTAACTTCCGCGACCCTAACTTTAATTTTGACCTTGGAGGTCAAAATCGAGGTCAAACGTCAAAAAACGACCGGGTACAGCATAACGTCACGAAGTTTTTGTCGGATACTTTTCGAAATGGTCTTAAATGAAAGCCAGGGTCAATATCTAACGTCCGTGACCCTTCCTTTAATTTTTACCTTTGACCTTGAAGGTCAAATTTGATATTAAACGCTGGGTAATTATTGTGTGATCCATTTCATATAACGCCTCAAATGATGGCCAGGGTGAATATCTAACGTCCGTGATCAAAACCTGAATTTTGAACTTTGACCTTGCATGTCAAAATCAAGGTCAAATGACGGGGTTACAAGCATAACGTCCACGAAATTTAATTTGTCGAATCCTTTCAAAATTGGTCTCAATAATGAAAAGCCAGGGTCAATAATCTACTAACGTCCGTGACCCTAATCTCCAATTTTTACACATTGACTGGAAGGTCAAGAAACTGGGGAGGGTAAAGCGACAAACAAACGAACCGGGGTAACAGCATAACGTCCCGAATATATTGTCGAATCCTTTACTCAAAATGGTCTCCATGAAAGCCAAAGGTTAATTATCTACACGTACCGTAACCCTAACTTTAAAATTTTGAACATTTGACCATTGAAGGTCAAAATCGATGTCATTACCGCTGAAGGTAATTATTGTCTGATTCTTTCATAATAGCGCCTCAAAATGATAGCCAGGGTCAAATATCTAACGTCCGTGAAGTTATGCTGTTACCCAGGTCGTTTTTTGACGTTTTTGACCCTCGATTTTGACCCTCAAGGTCAAAAGGTCAAATTAAAGTTAGGGCCACGGACGTTAGATATTGACCCTGGCTATCATTTGAGACCATTTTGGAAAGGATTCGACAAGTAAATTTCGGGACGTTATGCTGTTACCCGGTTCATTTTTTCTAGCTTGACCTTCAGTTTTGACCTCCAAGGTCAATGTGAAAAATTGAGAAGTTAGGGTCACGGACGTTATAGATATTGAAACCCTGGCTTTTCATTTGAGACCATTTTGGAAAGGATTCGACAATAATATTCGTGGACATTATGCTGTACCCCGTCATTTGACCTTGATTTTGACATGCAAGGTCAAAGTTCAAAATTCAGGTTTTGATCACGGACGNGGTACAGCATAACGTCCGAATTTATTATCGAAATCCTTCCCAAAATGGCCTCAAACGATAGCCATGGTCAATATTCTAACGTCCTGCGACCCATATCCTCAATTTTGAACTTTGACCTTGCAGGTCAAAAACGAGGTCAAACGGCAACTTAAACGAACTGGGAAACAGCATAACGTCCCAATTTTTATTGTCGAATCCCTTTCCCAAAATGGATCTCAAATGATAGTCAGGGTCAATATTCTAACGTCCGTGACCCTAAACATAATTCTTGACTTTTGACCTTGGAGGTCAAAATCGAGGTAAAACGACAACAAACGACCAGGTACAGCATAACGTCCCCAATTTCTTGTCGGATCCTTTTTAAATGGTTTTAAATGAAAGTCAGGGTCAATATTCTAACGTCCGTGACCATAACTTAAATTTCGACCTTTGACCTTTAAAGGTGAAAATCGATGTCAAACACGATAAGGTACAGAAAAACACCTTGAAAAATCATTGTCGGATCCTTTCATGAAACGTCTCAAATGATACGTCCCGAATTTATTGTCGAATTCTTTCTAAATGGCCTCAAACGACAGTCCAAGATCCAAACCTCAATTTTGAACTTAGACCTTGCAGGTCAAAATTGAGGTCAAATGACAGGGTACAGCAAAACATCCCGAAATAATTGTCGGATCCCTTTCAAAATGATCTCAAATGAAAGCCAGGGTCTATATTTAACGTCCGTAACACTAACATCAATATTGAATTTTGACCTTGGAGGTCAAAAATCGAGGTCAAACGACAAAAAACGAACCGGGTACAGCATAACGTCCTCGAATTTATTCTCGAATCCTTTCCAAAATGGTCTCAAATGATAGCCAGAGTTTATATCTAACGTCCGTGACCCTACCTCATTTTTGACTTTTTGACCTTGGAGGTCAAAATCGAGGTCAAACGACAAAAAACGACCGGGGTTTACCAGCTAAGTCCCGAATTTATTGTCGGATCCTTTTCCAAACTGGTCTTAAATGAAAGCCAGGGTCAATATCTAACGTTCGTGACCCTAACTTAAATTTCAACCTTTGATCTTGGAGGTCAAAATCGAAGTCAAACGATGGGTACAGCAACACCTCAAAAACTATTGTCTGATCCTTTCATATAACGTTCTCAAATGATAGCCAGGGATCAATATCTAACGTCCAGTGATCAAATACCAGAATTTTGAACTTCGACGTTGCAGGTAAAAATATAGGTCAAACGACGGGGTATAGCAAAACGTCCCGAAATCATTGTCAAATCCTTTCCAAAATGGTCTAAAGATTGATAGCCAGGGTCACATATCTAACGTCCGTGAACACTAACCTCAATTTTTGACTTCTGACCTTGGAGGTCAAAATCGAGGTCAAACGTAAAAAAACGACCGGGTACAGCATAACGTCCCGAATTTATTGTCGAATCCTTTCCCAAAAGGCCTCAAACGATAGCCAAGGTCAAAAATATAACGTCCGTTATCCTAACCTCAATTTTGACCTTTGACCTTGGAGGTCAAAAACGAGGTCAAACGACAAAAACCGACCGGGTACAGCATACCGTCCCGAATTTATAGTTGAATCATTTCCAAAATGGTCTCAAATGATAGCCAGGGTCAATATCTAACGTCCGCGAACCTAAACTCAATTTTGACTTGTGACCTTGGAGGTCAAAATCGAGGTCAAACGTCAAAAAACGACCGGGTACAGCATAACGTCCCGAATTTACTGTCGAATCCTTTCAAAAAGGCTTAAAACGATAGTCAAGGTAAATATATAACGTCCGTGACCCTAACCTTTAATTTGAACTTTGACCTTGGAGGTCAAAAACGAGATCAAACGACAAAAAACGACCGGGTACAGCATGACGTCCCGAATTTATTGTCGAATCCTTTCCAAAATGGTCTTAAATGATAGCCAGGGTAAATATTTAACGTCCGTGACCCTAATGTACCAACCCCTCCCTCCTACATGGTCACGCAGTGATCTTGCCGTTGCCCTACACGGGAGAGGTTTAACATGGAACCATATTAGGGGATGCTGAAAATTACAACAGACCATGTCCCTAGTGTCGCCAGTGGTGGCGACGCACAGGACGACAGGAGCAGTCACAGAATAAGCCCTACATACGATGCAGTTACCTGCAAATGAACAGTTTCTTTTGAAGGGGCGCCGTCACTGATCGAAGGGGCGGCTAATTCACGGGCCGGGACGCCGTCACTGGCTGGAGGGGCGCCGTCATTTACCGGAGGGGCGCCGATACGCTGCTAGTCGGAGGGGCGCCGTCACTAGCCAGAAGGGCGCCAGGTCTATGGCAGGGGGCGCTCTCACTAGCCGGGGGGACTGGCTACAGGGCGCAGTCACTGTCCAGATAGTTTTTTCATTGGCCGGAGGAGTGCCGTCACTGGCCGGAGGGACGCCGTCACTGGCCGGAGGGACGCCGTCACTGATCGGAGGGGCGCCAGCTTTGCAAGGGCGCCTCGGGTCTAAAGGGCCAGGACATTCCCTGAATGTCTGTATGCTCGGTACGCCACTGTCCACAGCTTTATGCAAGTTGACACCCTGGCACGTGTTACTCTCGACTTATGAGTGTGTATGAGTATAACCAGCAAAGTCAGTATGTATGTAGCCACGCTTTTGATGAAATCTCCCATCATACGGTCTCAATACTGTGGCCGTGTCTCGTCAGAGCCGGTGCTGGCTGACTACTGCACCAGTAGCAGCGTCTGCGGCGAGTACATCTCCAACGGCCAGTGTTCGTCCAACACCTGTCAGTGTCTCAGCGACCACTGGCAGAACAGCGCCACCGAGTGTCGACCGGGCGCGCCGCTCGGCGGAGCCTGCACTGTGGATGTCGAGTGTCAGGTGAGTCGACTTCAGCCGTCACAGTCTAACCGCTCCCCCCGGCCCCAGCACAAAGTGTGGGCCGGGCGCGCCGCTGTACTCAGCGGAGCCTGCACTGTGGATGCCGAGTGTTCAGGTGAGTCGACTGCTGCCTTCACAGTCTAAACCCTCCCCCGCCCGGCCCCAGACAAAAGTGTGGGCCCGGGCGCGCCGTCGGCGGAGCCTGCACTGTGGATGCCCCGCAGTGTCACATGAGTCGACTTCAGGCGCGTCACCAGGTCCTCATAACCCTCCCCCGGCCCCAGCCACAAAGCAGCGGTGATGGGCCAATCAGGTCGCGATTCGCTTCGCCGCTTTATCTGCGTGATAGGCCTGCATAACTGTGGCGCATCCGCAGTGTCAGATGAGGAGTGACTGTTCAGCCGTCACAAGGGTTCTATAACCCTCCCCGGGCCCCAAGCACAAAGTGTGGGCCGGACCTTAACAGTCTTCGTCGCCACTCGGGGCGTCATGCCCCGCCCCCGTCCCACCGCAGCTCCCCCACCGCCCATATCGATTCATCCTGCCTATTAACTGAGGCGGAGCGCTGCCCACTGCCCGAACATATTGAAGTGTCAGGATGTTCGATTTTTTTTATTGATCACGGCGCCAGTTCTCCTCCCTGGTCTTCTCGTCGTGACCACGCCCCCCCTTGCTTCCCCATAACGCGCCGCTGTTTGCATATAGGCTTCTAGGGATGGTTTACTGACCATTGAAACGATACCGTGCAGATGTATTATGGCACATTAACACGTGTCTCACCCATCACACTCAGTAAGGCCAACTTCGATCCCGGCCGTCTATTCTGCGCGTGTTAGTACGAAATCCAGCATTGCACAAATAATACACCGCCGTCGTGTGATTTTGTGCAGCTTTAGATGTGTGGAAAAGGTATGGTAATTTACACTTTCACGTAATGTATTCCCACACAATGCAGCAGAATTTCAACGAGCCGTGAATCCGGTTTGAGTCAACCATGGACCAGTACATTTTCATATGGCATGTGGTTATCAAGCCTAAAGACCCATAATGGAAATAATCTCGGCTCATCAATTCCGATGTCGATAAAGGAGAATCGTATGACATTACATACTAACACTCTATTGGCTGCATATACTATGTGGTGTAGTACCCGTAATTGACTCTTATAGGAACACTAACCATATAGAACAACAGCCCATGAGACTGGGTACAGGCCAAACCATAAACAAAGTTGAAATATTAGCTGAGTATGTCTTAGTTGTTGCAACAATACATAATTAAGCAGAACAAGATACATGAATAATTTTGTTCACGGTCTGTGCTTTTCACACACATGATAATAGTACATCCCCATGCCAAACCAATCGTCGGAAACACATTTGCGGCAACACATACCAAATTACCACAAACACACACCTTTTCATCCAAACCTGACAAATACTATGCTTCACTGGGCACGGCAACCCTAATATCATATTGTAGCCTCGCCACACTGCCTCCTGGTAGCTTGATAGATTTCATGAGATGCCGCCACACAGTTCCCTCCTGCTCTCTTCACTCCTAATGCACCTCCATGCCCGTTGCTTTGATTTAAGCAGCAATAGAGCCCAGGCACGCTTAAGCCCAAATCCAATCTTCCTACTCACACGTGGACAGGATACTCGTATTCAAACCTACAACTCCATAGGAAGCCCCATTGCGTGCACATGAAAGGTTAGTCGAAAGGTGTGTGTGTCTTTAGTGGTCTAACTCATTGGTATAGCTGTTGTCTACTCGGGATCAGTCGATACCCAGCCAAACACTGTCACATATGCACAATTTCACGAAGCCAACACTATGAATGTGGTTTGCATGCACCTCCAGCATCACTACTTATAACATGTGTTGAAAGCCAATAACTCGCGAAACAAACACTATCATTAGTCCCTCTCGCCCATACATAATCCATATTATCGCCTACACCACTACACGAGCATACTCAGGCCCTAACTTTATTCCCTACGGTCTCACTGAGAACCCTTCTTAGGCTCACCCTTCCCCTAAATCACCCGCTCAATAGGCCTGATCTCATGTCCTTTGTGCTATGCGCACGCAATACAAGCTAGATAACCTATTCCATCACGCTTTATTTTCCTGCAAAAGCTACAGGTCACTTAAAGTAAGTGATTTGTTCGAGTACGCACTGTATAAGCTGGCTTTGTTAATTAAGAAAAATGTTTTAGTTGAGTTGGAAATGAAAATATACTTTAGATGGTTATGCACATACACCGCCGCCTTGCTTTGATATGGAATTGGACAATGGTTATGTTGCATGATTGCTATGGAAATGTTAACTGAAATAGCTAATGTCTGATGCATACGCAGACTCTACGCGATCTACCGAGAGATACTGTGAATGTTAGCGCGGTCTCTAAGTAAAACTGGACAACGGGATATATCCAGCGCAGTCTTATTCATGCAAACCTCTACACCACTGCTTACCGCTCATTCGCCCCGGGCGTGAACTAAACCCGGAACTTATCTGGGCGCTACTGTACTTAACCGTTCGTCTAGTCGTTGGATCCGCTGCGGTTCGCCTAGTAAGGTAATGAGGCCCCCTGGGTAGTCGCCTCCGGCCTCGTCGACATCTGCCATGACAGCAACCATCGAACCTGCTCTAATTGCTCCCGGCGTCGGCCCGGCGTGTTCGGCAGCTTAGCCCGGTGCACCGGCGGCGGCCTACACCCCTGCGTCGCATGAGGCTCCTGCATGGTGGGCACCAGCCGGCTGCTATTTTATTAAAACCGAGGCGCTCTTCCGCCTCGTATAAATTAGCCTAGCGATATCACGCAGGAGGTGTTTATTTAATGCCGTGACTCTCTCAAAGTTGTCAATAACAACAATGCGCCTGGTGCTTTGTCCCCCGCATAGTGATTGTGGTTTGTGTTAGTCAAAGCGAGGGGATCGTGTCCAATTCGGTTGATAGTCTCAGTGTGTTGAGTGCCATGTAAGATATGATATGTCATACATGTATGGATGACTTCTTACTTCATCTATAACCACCCAACCTCCAGTGTCCGTATTGTGGCTTATTGTGGCCTGTAGCTCCCTTCGTGATCCCGCTTTTACCGAACAGACGGACATAATAAACTTGCCGAATTTTATACGAATGACCAATCCAATTCCTTCCATCCAGTTTAGGGACTATCTAAAGTGAGACGCTGTCCTGGTCAGTCATTTATCTCCTCACTGACCAAAGAGGACACCCACCGGCAACACCACGCAAGGCCGACAGCAAACATACCACCAGCAGGCGTATGCAACCTTCAGTCTCCTCTGGCACGACACGGCCGTCACTCTAAAGGCTGACTTACCGTTGTGGGCGTACACTGCTGCGCTGCGAACTTTGTATCTCCCTCTTACAGCTGCGAGTAAGACTCGACACATGAACTCGATTGGTCGTGCTTGAGACGTGAACGGACAAGCTCGTGAACTCATTAGGACCACCATGTTTTTGGTGAGCGGGCAGGCTCTTAGTTGACGGTCGTCTCGGACGTCAGAAGTGGTCTCCGGATTCAATCATACATTAGCTATTCCACCCTAGTAGAGAACGCCGTTAAGTTAGCGCCTTGATCCGTAGAACCGCGAGGCGGACGCAGATTGGCATATTATGGTGAATTTCACAGCCTCTATTCGCGGACACGCCTGGAGTTGGCCTTCTCGGAGATACAAAACTTAACGGGTGCTGAACGTGCCACAGGCACTCCACCCTAACTTGTATGGAAAGTGGGGGTCGCCCACGACCTACTGCGGGATCCCCACCTTTGGAGTCGTAAGACATACAACGCACCACCCTACCGCTTTTCTGCACACTAAATCGCCACCCCCCTATCAGCGCCATAACTAACATACCCACGGTAATGGCTGGCACGTGGCGCACAGAGCTCCAACGGGCGACTACAACCTCCTGACTGTGTGGCTAAGGTGATGCTCGCTCACTGACTGGTCTCTAACCAACACCATCATACACATGTATATTACAAGACTCGCTATCTTTGCCCCACCCATTAGCCGGAGTATTCCTGCGGCGGCCAACACGCTCTCAGTCTTCCACGTCCACCGCCTTCCATACTGCGCGTCCGGAGCAGTCGGCAACCGCACCAACAGATAATAGTCACCACGCCTGACCTGTTAACAAGGAATATAGCATACAGGGAATAACCTGGTCTCGAAACAGCGGACATAGGTAAGGTTGCGATTGAGGCTACTAACAGCCCACCAGAGCCCGCGACTATACATTTCTGACTTCTCCACAGAGCAGCGTCGCAACCAGCCAGGACCGGGTCGGGCTCGCGTCCGCTCAAACATCATCATGTAATGTTATATATTAAGCGAGCGGGCCTCCACGGTAATGGACGAGCCAGTGAAACTTCGGCTCGCTATGATAAAATCATTGTGAGCTTGCAATTGCCAATTTGATGCTCCATTGTGAAGCTAATACGATAAAAGCAACGACCACACACAACACAAGGCTTGTTTAGTTTTCACTCATTTAAAAATAAGACGAAGCAAGCTGCCCTTGACACACTGCAGATGCATACTTGCATTGAAATATATAAGCTGTGCTAACAAAGCTTTTAATATCAAACAGTTAACTTCCGTAATAAAGCAATGCATTAACCAACGTAAATTATATGTGCATATGAGGTGTTTGCCAAGCCACACCTGCTAAGGCTTACCTAATAAATGTCAGCGAAATAATGGGATGTGGTCGCCTTGTGACCTTTTGGCAAAGACTTCGCCTTCTGAGGCTTCCAAGCCCCGCAAGTTGTTCCTTCCCGTCTAGCCGTCAGATGGCCTCCCTGAGCGCTGACAGGTTACGGCAATCTGAGGCTTCCGAGCCCCACCACGCCGCTGTCGGGTCAGCTAGCTGCACACGGCAGTATAAGCTGAAAGCCGGCTTCACTCCGCGTTGCCGAGCATTTGCCAGATCTGTACGCCGTGCGCTTTAACGACTGCACCCGACAGATTTTTGCACACGCAGTACGCAGAGCTATATAAAAAAAAAAACAGAAGCAAAAGAACCGCCAAGCTAGCGGATTGGATCACAGTAAACGGCGACCTCTGCGCAGATTACTCTAACCCAGTGGCTTTAAAAAGAGGATATCTATTTCATTTGGGATCATGAAGCCCTCGAGCGGGAATAATGTCCATTAAGCAGCCAAGTGAAATATATTAGCTCGATATGTTTTATGATGGCGCACATTGTAGGGGAGAGTGCCCACCAGCGAACACGGTGCCTACAGTGAACAAGTGCCCCTCTAACCTATATTAGTAATGTGATACTTTCATCGATGTCGGTGGTAGTAGCTGACACTAAGCGATGATGTTTGAAGTTGTGAACAGCAATGGCTGCTCTCATTTGATTCTGTCAGGATACGAACAGTTAAGCCCGGTGCACACCGGATCCGTAACGGCTCCGTACTCGTTACGTCCGTAATGATATAGGGATTTCCCTACAGTCTCTAGACATCTGCAGTTATTTTCTTTTGTTGTCAGGACAAATATATTCACATACCTGTCGATTTCTTTGTTTGAATTGTGCGCACCTCACTGATGCGCAAATTTTATTTTCTGGATTAAAGTTTTTTTTTCAATCGGCTTGAGCCTAGTACATGCGAGTATACTGTAAGTTGCTTCTTGAAAACGTTACCGCTCAGCAACGATTTCTTTAAATAATATTAAATTAACACAATCAACTGCATTAAAATGTGGCCAAAACGGTCGCCGTAAACTGGCAACCTTCGCCCGGTGGGAACTATTTACGGGAACTAAAATCAGAGATGGGAACAATTGAGGTTGTTGGCTCGTGTACGTAGCTCCGCTCCACGTACTAGGCGACTATCTAACCCTCGATACGTTTTTCATCGTGTACGTTTATTTTGATGCTGTTGCATCTGCTGGATTTGTACAGTAGATCTTTTACTGTCTTCGAAATGCATATTTTATGGCAATTGATGAATGGAAAATGGAAGCATCCGAAGCGTGTTGACGTTTAACTATACCGGTTTCTCAACCTAGTACATTACTACGTAACAGGACCTCCAAAATACGTCGATTTCGTACAGTGTCTACCAGCTTCGATGGTAAAAGTCACTGTTCACAAATGTTTCGTAGGAGGTGCATTGAAAGCAGGAGTCAAAAGCGTAGTAAACGTATCTGATCCCAACCAGCTATCCCGCTCCCAAAGCCAGACATATTTAAAATTATGTGGGTACACATGTGCCATGAACTTCGAGGCTTTACGGTTCAACTTTGGATGAGTATATTCAATAGTGGGACTCAGCCAATGGGAATCTCCCTTCCTCCCCCTGAGCCCGGTCCTGCATGGTCTGTACAATGGAATGCAGAAAAGCTTTCATATCAGAATCATAATTGGATTAGATGTACTTTGGGGCGGTAGTTTATGACATCTTCGTAGTGCACCACAAACCCATGGGACTTGAAAGAAAGTGTGCTCTCTCAGACAAAACTTAATTAGTAGAATCCCAATATTCGGCTACACTTAAACTCTATGAGCGAATGAAAAAATATCAAACCAGGATGCTCTTCGCTCTTTCACTGTATTGGGATCACAGGGAACAGGTTTCTAGGGAAGACAGCGTTACTCCTCTATCTCTCTCGGCCATATTACTGAAAATAGGTGCCTTTGGTGAACATATAGTTGATTCAAGATCTTGTTTTAGAAGATCGACATTAGGTTCTTTTTCATGTTAACATCCTGAGCGTTGTACGAGATTAATCTGATACAAATTTCAATTCATTATTGGGAGTTTATACTCTCTTGTTCCCGTGATACACGTTAGTTACATGACCCCCTGGTTGAACATACCTACCCAGCAGGTATAAGAAAAGTTTAAGGCGATGCCTTACATTAGGACTCAATATGTATTCTAATATTCAATATAATGATATCTGCCAACCATGTTTCTGTTCTATATGGGTGCGAGTGGCAAAATTATACGCTTAGCTGCTCCTAGCCATCCAAGGAACACGAAAAATAATCGTGTATTGGCCCATTTTTATACCTTGCCTCACGTTAGATTTCACGGCACTGTATGCGCTTTTTAATCCTGTTATGACTTTGGTTTCTGTCAACGACACACCTCACATACACATTAGAGGCGGCGTGGACAGCTGTGTACACCGTCCGCGTGCTTCAGAATGAGCAAAACTCTCGTTATAACTAGCTCCATAACGAGCTACCCCGGAGGTTGTGCTGCCACAAACCGGCGCTCCGTACTGGATACGGCAGCCCACCGGTAACAGTTGGTAGCATTCGGGCGTTTTGAGTGCAGCGCTATCCAACTCTACTCTCTCAAGTCTCACCCATAGACTTCCATGTTTAAAGCAGACCATTTCAGAACGGTCTGCTCGCGTAACCTATGGAACATATTTTCAAATTTCCTACTTCAGCACACATGTTATATAGTTTATATGAAGGCTCTGGCTGAAGCAGGACGTCGTTATGTGATAACCAATTTCGATCATTCTGGGCGTACTAAAAGGTTGAAAATGTTCCGTCTTGGGGTTTAAAAGAATATAATCTTTCCGATGCGCCTGTCCATCAAAGGTATCGAACCCCTTGTGAGGCGTGTAGCATCGAGCGTGACACTCAAGTGGACGACTTGACAGCGTCCCTAGTACACTATAATGACATCCTCAGTTTAGAAGCGCTTATTGTATGCTTTTGATTACCGCTGCCATTTTTTAATCTTATTGCGTACAATTTTATCTGACAATCTATCCTTTTTACTTAAGTTTGCATCAGTAGATATGTTGGAAGTTGAGAATTTTTAAAATAAATTAAGATTATAATCTATTGGAAATCGTGCAGGTTATATTCTTGAAAACATATACACATATGGGTCATAGTTTTATCAATATGGATTCTATAAGATTTTTCTATAAAACAAATGTTAATGTTTGTTCATTATATGCACTTTGGTTGCGGCTTTTTTATCTTTAAACTTTGTTGCAAATCCTGTTTCTACCTGGTGGCTATTGATTTCTTGTTAAGTGCATAAAAAGCTGTCCTCTGATCTATACTCTGCGGCTGACCGAACCCGATGTGTATCAGTGCCGCCATGGCGAAATATTTGGTTCCTCCCCACTATGTTCGAAGCAGGCGCCGCCGTACTCAGTACGGACCCGTAATGGTCATTACGAATCCGGTGTGCACTGGGCTTTAAATGTCGCGTTTGCCATTTGATTTTTGATAAGCGCTTTTTGCTTTCCAGAAACGTTATATTTTTATATTTAGTGAAATTAGCTTAAGTGACACTTTTTGCGATGACCATTGAATGATGTAGATGTTATAGTTTGCAACAGCCGTTTTTTCCTCAATTTTTGTTTTGTTTTTCAATATGTTGTATGCCCACCAGTGAACAGGGTGGGTGCCCAATAGTGAAAAATATTCATTGGTGGAAAGAACCTAAACTTTTCGACAGTGAATGCAGGAGATATATTGGTCAGGCTGTTTAACTCGACGAAGGGCTCTTCGGCCAGGACCAAGGGAATCATCACGTTTCATAAGGACCCACTCTCGTTACAGCGTTCATAGTTGTTGTTTTATTATTGTCGAGTGTCACAGAGATTGTCAAGTGTCGAGTGTCAATGGATTGTCAACAAACATCAAGTGAGCATCAGCAGAAAACCCCACCGCCCACCTATTCATGGCGAAAGTCCCCTATTCACTGGTTGAATCCCCCCTGTTCACTGTCTGTAATTATACTGTTCATTGATGGATACACATGCCCACCAGTGAACAGGAAGATCCAAAAATGAAATTAGTTTATAACTCACATTTTGTATTTAGTTGAATTAAATTGCTTATGGCTATTCCTTGGTAATAATGTATGGAATTTGTACACAAAGTTTCAAATCCCCAGGACAAAACGCAACGCCAGGAGACTGATTTTTCAAAAGGGGTGTTTGCTGGTGGGCACTCTCCCCTACATATAATTTATTTTAGTTTTTGTTTCACTGTCACCGTTTTATCGCAGAGCATCGTAACCAATAATGCTAAATGGTATTCAGCCTAGTGTTATGGTTTGCGTGTTGTTACACGTTGGGAAACGCTGTTTTAGACTTGGGGCAACATGTCGACATGTTTAACTTATACTCCTGTCCATAGATGGCGCAAGTAAAACGCCTGAAGTTATGCTGTACCGCATAGCTCGAAGCCGGGAGCTGAGGCTTGTGCACTGGGGAAGCAGCAAATAGTCCTTCTGGCCATGAAAAGGGAGTAACCTATCCTCGCCGCTGAAAACCGCTGACCTCGCCTAATGGCGTAAGAGGCTGCTGTACTGGTATACGCGCTTTGTATCGTCCTGGAACACTATTTCCAAGTGGTCTCAGTTACCGTCATCCTTGTAACCTAAGTTGCGCAAGAAGTCAGGAGAAGGCAGAATGTGTAAGTGCAGGAGGCGTAGGGAATGCCCGTGGCACAGATTGCTAGAGGTATTGCGATGTTCTGTGCGAATTAACTACGCGGTTTCTTCGCACGTAGGAAAATCTACAGACTATACTCGTGTGCAATAATCCCTCGGGAAACTACGGAGTACGGACGTTCATCTCTGCACGAGACATCTGGGGGAAATACCAGGCGTTCCTGGGTGACAATCTACAGAGGACACCGCAGTCCTGTAATTGACATCTCTGGAGAAAAATGTCCCTAGGCGATTACCTTTGAAGACACTACATACAGTCTCCTTCGCGATGGTGTGCGAATTAGTGCAGCTAGTGCAGCGCTGAAATGTGCCGTAGGAGACCTGACGGACCACAGCCGTCAGCGGTGACCGACTCACTGTTTCTCCAGCACTGTGCGCACACAGATGTTGTTCATTTTACTGCTGTTGGTGATGCTGCGCAGTCCGGCCTGCCATGTCTGTGTGTGTCAGAGAGCGGAGTTAGCAGCGCGGTGAGCCCCCCCCCCGCACCTGCCCGGTGACGGGACCCAGCAGCACGACGCACAGCTCACCTTCCGTCCTTGTCCAAGGTCACGGTCGGATCGGTAGGATGTGTTGTCCAGGAGAGATGTGCACGTCGCTCGTGTGTGGGTAGTTAAGTCGTTTTAGATGAACATTTCGTAAAATGTTTGTCATCATTTCCGCCTAAAATTCAATGAATATAAATGTCTAGCCTCTACTCAGTACTAGAGTCTAAATATTATTTTTTGATACTTATATTTTACTTTCCATTGTTTCCATATCAATGTTTTTTTTCTTCAAATCCCGAGCCCATGCACTTTCTCAGCTGAGTGTACCAATAATTTAAATATCTTTGATGTTAATCTAAGGATTCTTGTGACACTGGCATTGTGAATGAGATCGGCTTCGCATGGTTAACAATTTGAAGCATGCTGTAGACCAGAACGTTTGGACAATTGTATTCATTTTAGGTGACCTCTGCCCACGATGTCACTTGGCAAGCACTTTGTCAGGCTGTGAAGCATCGCATTGCCCCAGTTATGCATGCATTAATTGGACATGCACAATGCACATTGCACGAATAACCTTGTATGTAAATTATGTAGCATGATAGGGAACTTTTAGAAAAAATACAAACTGTGAAGGAATAAAAAGAAATGCGGCATTTGAATTAAAGATCTTCCAGCACTTTAAATGATATCCAGAAAAAGTGAAGCAAGCCATAGGAACGTGAACTCTGGAAAGGGTTAAGGTGAAAACAAGGTTGAAGTAATATCATATCGTTTTAAGGAACACAAAACAACAAATAGGAAGGAAACCCGAAAGACATGCAGATGCATGTTATTAAAAGCGAAACATTCCTTGGACAAACAAGCCAGCCAGAGATGCGATGAAGTATAAAAAACAGCAATGTTAGGACAGGGACTTACTGCTTGATGAGACATGTCATTGGACACACATTATTGGCTTTGGTGTTATGCGTGATGGTTCGAAGGCCAGACAGCCATACCTGTGTAGACAACGACACGATGATGTCATAGGAACACCATGGAGCTGAACGATTTTGAATTACTTGGTAACTCTCATTGGCAATGACAGGTGCTGCAGAAATAATACCTGTCTGCTTCCATTATGCCGTTTGGTCAAACAAGGTAATAATGGAATTCACAATGTAATTTGATGCTGGAAGACAAATAATTATAGAGCATACCTATTCAATAATAGAGGCCAATGGTTTTCCCATGATCGGATTATGATTCGTTTGAATAGGCAATCCTTGGTTTGTTTCTCGTAGATCGTCACGCATCCATTATCATAGGTTGCGTTGTGTAAAACGAAACTAAATGGACTCTATTCGGTGGAGCAAAATCAACTAGTCAAGCGAAGTTCTGACACCTAACGATAAGTTTCTTACACAAACCAGGTTATTCTGGGAAATCGATTCAATGTAAAAGCCTTATTGCGCAGTCAGGTTCAGTTAGATGTTGAAATTTGTATGATGCTTTTAATGACAGTCGTTCTACACCATCTTGTGCACCTCCACTACATACAACAAAGTCCTGTATAGTGCCCTGGAAAAGACATTCAATAACGGGCAAATTATGTATTATATCCGACAGAAGATCGAACTCCTCCAATAAAATAGCTCTGAGTAGACCATTTGTGTAACCGCATACCCAAGAGTGATATGTATCAAATGCCACGCTGAGTTTCGCGTACACAGAAGCATTCTTTCCGCCGCGCTGTGGCGGGTACTAACGGATACCATGTTTAGCTATAAGGAAACAATTACACACATGGCTTTTTCATCGATCACATACATTGGATTGCAGTAGTTTCATGATATAAAAGGAAATCTAAGCAACTTTTTCTTGGGAAACAACATCATCGGAATCATTGACCTTATCCTCGTATTATATTCAAGAAAATCAAACTTAACAAAATTATTTTTGTATGTATGTGAGGATGGATGACATGGCCATATTGATTAATAAGTAAGAAAATAAGATTAATAAGGCCATATAGCCATAATGATTAACCGAGGATAGTGAATTTGTTCAGAGTGTGCATGTTTTTGTATAAAAATGGTCAAACTTGATAATGGCTTAGCGCCGAAAGCTTGTTTCGTTTATTAGTAATCTATTAAAAAAATACATATTTTTGACATGTGTAAGATCATTCTTTCTTACTTATTTAACAAAATTACTTTCCCGGGGCCTTCAAAAGTCAGTGACCGCATTGCAACATCTACACGCAAGCAAAAAGCTACTGTTGAGTAGAATGCAATCGTGAAAAGCAAAACGCTCTACCTTTAATAGTTCTCGTTTTATGAGTCATAAACCTCTACCAAAACCAAGCTTTTGTTTGGGAAAGTTTATTTTAAATTAGCTACCAATGGATAAGCAAGCAAAATCTGATAAGTTTTCAGAATTGTGTGAGACATTTTGAACTTTTGCCCCTCCCCCTAACTCCCACTCTGGATCTGCCGCTGACCTGCATGACCTTCAACTTCTAGCATATTTATTTGGTTGTTTTCGTGGGCACTGGGCGTGTAACGCCAGATATGAGGTGAAAGTCATTACTTGGTACCTTCTGCGAACATTTACAAGCTCTGGCGTGTACCCAGAGGTCCAATAAATGGCAGCTTGACCTGTACCCACCCACGCCACCGGTGACTGCCGCTCACCGACTGTCACCGTCTGATGCCGGAGACCCTTCGTCGTAGCTGCAAAAATTTGACGAAAACTTTCCACACAAACTGTTCACAATCGTGTAGTAAATTTCGTTAATTTTCACAACATCTGCGACCTGAGGAAGACCAGGAAGACCTACCTTGGCCGTCTCCACGTCGGGCAGGATGACGTGCTGCAGGTTGATGTTGACCATGTCGGTGCCGCTGCAGATGCTCAGTGACTTGGCCTCCAGGTCGGTGCCGTGACGTGCCTGCAGCTGGTTCAGCAGCTTTGGATCCTGCCTCGGCAGACGGACGATAGGCGGGCGGCAGGGCAGACACGATACAATCAAAGTGTGCGGATATATAATGGCATGGTGATATCAAAATGACATAGTGTGCGGATATACAATGACATGGTGGATGATAGTCATACGATGACTCAAGCTTTTGATGGAGATGAAATGTTGAGATCCCAGCCCAGTGTTGATATCGTCCGTTGTGTTGCACCCTGTCGTGTGATGTTATACTGAGGATTGATTGCCGGCGTCCCGTGGTGAAATTCGTGCCAACCGTTCTCGTCGTGCACTCAGAACTGACTGAAGCTGTGTGAGCGCTTATGAGCTCACAAATCTCAACAATCACTGCTAGATGAGTGAAGTTGAGGAGAATGATAAGACAGAAAAAGTATGGTGAAACAAAGTTCTCACGACGTGGTCACAAGTTCAGACTAGGTCATTCATGACAAAAATAGGTTAGTACTTTGTTAAAATGTAGGGTCTAATATATATGTTGTCTAGGATATTAATTAGCTCTTACATTATTCTTGAACAGTTTATCACAGATCTACTCTGGCTTCTGATGCACGCAGTTCTTTATCATCCTCTCAAGTTATAAACATTCCTGATTTGTCATGACTGCAGAAATGATATGCATCGCTGACAAACCAATTTCGCTTTCATCTACACGATGTCAGGGCCAATGAATAACATCTATCCCGCCACGTCATCAAACCATTATCTAACGCCTGTCACGATTCGTCGACTGACGACGTAAGATGTCGAGCAGCGTGGCAGATGTGGCAGGTCCTCAGAGTGATGTGACAGGTCATCAGAGGGATGTGACAGGTCTGGGTAGCATGCCAAACCGCCTGAGGGGCCGTGGCAGAGGTGTTACACTGTGACGGGCGTGCAGACATCGGAGGGGGACGGGAGGGGGGGTGAAAACAGCGGCGGGCTGAGCCAGCCCGGAGGACGGGGACCCCCTGGGGAACACAGCCATGTCGGTCCAGCTGGCCGGCAGCACCGTGGGTATCCCGGGGGACCGCCGAAGGATGGGGTCAGCATTTCAGCAGGTAGTACAGGTGGGCCCCAGGGAGACAGGGCTGACAGGGAGACTGGGAGACAGGAAGACAGGTCGGTCAGGTCGGGACCCTTGGGAGACAGGGCCGGATTGGTCGGCCAGGTCGGGGACCCCGGTGAGACAGGGTCGGATGGGTCGGTCAGGTCGGGGACCCCGGTTTGACAGGGTCGGATGGGTCGGTCAGGTTCGGGGACCCGGTTTGACAGGGTCGGATGTCGGGGTCAGGTCGGGGACCCGGTGAGACAGGGCCGGATTGGTCCGGTTATGTCGGTGCAGGCCGGGAGCAGTGTAGCTGGGTTGGCCAGTCTGATCAGGTCTGCAGCATGGGGTGACCCCTGCGGTGACCCCTGCGGCGACCGCCTGCGGCGACCCCTCGGTGACCCCTGGGTGACCCCTGTGTGACCGGAGTGTTGCCGGATGGCCGGCTGGTGATCGGTGTCGGGTGGCTGGTGACGGTGTCAGGGCGGCTGGTGATCGGTGTCAGGGTGGCTGGTGATCGATGTCAGGGTGGCTGGTGACCGATGAATACACAAAATAGTATACCATTTTTTTATAATATTTAGTCCCGAATGGTTCTTGTATGGATGGCTTTTTGCCGAGGTCAGGACCCGCGCTAGCAGAGCTTTGTTGCGGCTGGTCCTGACCTCACCACCCGATCGCGTAGCAATTCCTAGTTGGCTCGGCAAATTTAGAGACGAAAGCTTTTACGTGCCCCGACATACCTGGACACCGGTCCGCCCCGCTCGCTGACGTCACCTGCCCTTGAGTGCGACCGCGCCACACCGGCCCGCGGCCATCCCCAGTCAGGAGCAAATAGCGAGCGCCGAGGCGATCCGAACCCAGGCTGCCACAACTGGATATTGGTCATAATTAAAGGGCTATCATAGCGCTATATATTATGTTATGTACTATATATATATTGTATATATATACTATATATATATTAGATATATATAAGATAAGTATATATAAAATATAGACTAGATAACAAATACAATAATAAGAGCTATTGCGTTACGGTTATATCCGCAGGGAGTTTGTAGGTGTGTAAACCATCCAGGCACGTAGCCAGGATTTTGCTCAGGGGGGGGGGAGGCCACGTCGGAAAAAATCACATTTTGCTCCTAAAATCTCATTCTATCTAGTGTGAAATCACATTTTGCTTCGCGTCAGCCATATGTTGCATGGGACCGGGAGGGGAGGGGGGTAGAAGTCGGGTTTTCAGAGAATCTCATTCTATCTAGTTTGAAATTTATTTTCGCTCAGGGGGGAGGGGTTGGGGGGGGGCATGGCCCCGTGCCCCCCCCCCCTCTGGCTACGTCCTGAACCATCTTCGCAGCATAATGGGTTTTACCCCTACGAACGATAACATTTTGTATCCTGCTGGAAAACAAGCCGAAGGTCCGCTAATGTATATTGAGGCGCCCTGCCACTCAGTCCCGAGCAGGACATTCTGCTGAGTTTCTGTGACTACTTACATTGCCCTCGCTCTTCCAGTACATGAAGAAACCGTACTCGTCCACGCGGAAGAGGCATTGCGCCTCGAAGTCGGCATTATCCTTTTCCTAGAAAACATATTGCAGTAAATATGAGGCCTGAGAGCCGAGAGGTATATGACAGCGATGTTTATTTTGGTTGGGAATGTTATCACTACGATTGCTAACTACACATCAGGGTGCCACATAAATCACTCTTTATATTTTAGGACATCCCTTGGTGGGATTGTTGGGCTGGGTGATAAAACAGACAACCTAAAATTGTATCTCAATATATGAATATTTAGAGGTTCCGCATCGACTGTTAAGCCGTATTCAAAACAGGCACACAGCGTTGAAGTCTCTGGTACTGGCGCTCCGAAGTAATTGGTGTATAACACCACACACTGGTCGCTGCAGAGCTGACTAGATACAAAGGGGCCCCAGAGCCCAGAGGGCCCTCTGGACGCGTGAGGGGAGCCTTCAACCAACCCGAAGGGACCTCAGTCGGCCTGATGGGGCCCTATATCGGCCTGAGGTGCCCTCTGTCGACATGAGGCTTGAGGGACCCTATGTCGGCTTGAGGGGCCCTTCTGTCGGCCTGAGGGGCCCTTCTGTCGGCCTGAGGGAACCTCAGAAGGCCTGATGAGGCCACTCTGTCGGTCTGATGAGGCCACTCTGTCGGCCCGCGGGTCCCTCTGTGAGCCTGAGGAGCCCTCTGTCGGAATGTGTGGGCCCTCAGTCGACTTAAGGGTTTTCGGTAAGCTTGAGGAGCCCTTAGTCAGTCTGAGGGGCCCTTGGTTGGCCTGAGAGGCTTCGGTAGGCTTTGGTAATCATTTGACGGCCTGAGGGTCTTCTGTTGGCTTGAAAGGGAACTGTGTTGGCCTGTGGGGCTCTCAGACAGCTTGAGGGGGTATTTGTTTGGGTTGAGAGACCTCAGATAGATAGATAGATAGATAGATAGATAGATAGATAGATAGATAGATAGATAGATAGATAGATAGTAGATAAGATAGATAGATTTACATATAATTACTTTCTTGTCACGCACATGGCAAGTAATGAATATCAAGTGCAATTGGCGCACAAACGCAAAAAAGCGTTTGTAACAAGCGGCGCGTTTGCTCGTTCACGTGATACATCTCATGAAGTTGCAACGTAAACATGATAGAAGCAGCGTTTCACCACATTTACACATCAATCAGTGCGCAACCTTACTATCGCCTATTAGAAAACAAAAACAACACACACAAACACACACACACACACACACACAAGTTCCATTGGTCCGCAGGCTCGCCGCCGCGGTCTCAGCACCCAACCCCGACCTCACTCCTTAAATTTTGTACGTGTAAATCTTGGTCATCCTGCCAAGCTTATATAGTATTTTCACTATTATTACTCAGGTGACGTTCATTTGATTATCTACCAAATGCGTCTTTTTGGCGTCCTTATCAGAGTATTTGGGTTTCGAGTAAGAATCCCTGTACAGCGATAGCCACAGTTTTTCTTGTTAGAGTGCCTCCGTCTGGACCCTTTTAATCATAATCTTTATTTTCTGGCTAGTTGATAGTCTTGAGAAGTTTTCTTAAGTATCAAAGACATATTTCCAAAGAGAGGCTGTTTTCTGGCCAAGTTTGTTTACAGCGGACATGTAATGAGGAAATGGTCTCCGCTGTGTCTTCGCGTGGATTCCACAGCTGCAGCTAGGAGAGGTTTTGGACCTTGACCTTGGGCAATACATGTGTTGAATTCAGGTGCGATGATTTCAATCTGGAGCTGGCTCAGTTGGCCTAAGGGGCTCTAGGTCGGCTTGAGGGGCTGTTGGTTACCTTGAAATACCCTTGGATAGGATTAGGGACCAGAACCTTTACTCTTCAGCCGTATGGGAGGGTATTTTTTGCCTAACAGTGTCATTGTAAGACCTAAAGGGCCCTACGTCGGTCTGGGAATCTTAGGGCCCTTTGTCCGTCGGGGAGGGCCATTACTGGCTTTGAGAGAGCTATGGGGTGATTTGCGAGGGTTCCCTTAGGCTGTGGGACAGAATCCTCAGATCCTTCTCCGACAAGGCTTCAAGTGCCCACCCGACCCTTAGATGGCCCGAGGGACCCTTGGGTCATCCAAGGTTCAGGCGGTCTCTTTCCCACCAGGGTCACCTGGAGCCCAGGTGACTTTTGGGGTGAGGACAAAATATATGTTGCACCCCTCTCTCCGGAGCTTTTTGGGACCCCCCCCCCCCTGCGACGGCCTCTGGGTGTGGGTCAGCGAGGCGCTATATTCGCACGCATTGCGAAATAAAGGATCGATGCGGAACCCCTAAATATTTTTAGTTGGTTGAAACTTCGTATTTTGTGGTTCCTCAGCTAATGTAACAAAAACACCAAGGGCCGTAAAAAAGAAGAAAAAACAGTGTGGCACCCTATAACTACACATGTATTTACAGCTGAGTTCTTTTCAACGCCAAAACATAGTTATAAGCAACACATTTTGAAGTGTCTGATATATTTTTGACGTAAAATATTGGTGCTTTTGGGTTGAAATTCAGCTAAATCGTTAGTGTTCAAAGATGTTTAGGCAGCTGAGAAAGTTAAAGAAAGTTAAGACATTAACATACTGAACTTGGCACATTATGAACAATCTAGTTTTTCCTGGCCTACAAATGAACTGTGCCTGCGAGCACGTGTCAAAGTTAGCGTACCTCTGTCCATCTGTCCAGGACACAGCCCTGTGTCAGTGCGTCCGGCACCGGTATGCGCCAGTTGAAGTCGAATTTCTTCGTCATGGTGAGGTGCTAATCTGAATACGAAAAGATAACCCTGAAAAGAGATCAACTGGTCAGAAACGTTTACCATTTTAAGCATCTGAATTCATCTGTTTCAAACGGCGCTGTGTCGAAAGTCTTTGTTGAATGAAAAACGCAATACGGACAGTGTAGTGCAAATGTTCTGTCCACTTCATCGACACCACCTATGTCTCTGTCTCTGTCTGTCGGTGCTGCTCGCAGTGGAATCCAATGCAATTACTTATTAAAGCCCTCGCTCCCGGTATCAGGGACGAGGGCATAAATAGTTGCATTACATTTCGTTGCGAGCAGAACCCACAGACCCCACCGATGGACAATATTGACATTGAATTAAACGGTTGCGCTGAAGCAAGGCTTATTCAGGACACTTTCAAAGCTAGCCTCCGGCAGACGAAAACAAACATCGCCCGTATATCAATGGAGGAGTTTATTCTAATAGTTACCATATGCCGGGATATACATTTTTTTAAAATTAAGTACCGAATCTTTGTAGGGCATGGCTTTCCCGAGGTCAGACCCGCGCTAAGACAAAGAGCTTGTTGCGCTGGTCCTGACTCACCACCCGAATCGTGGCATTCCTGTTGGCCGCAGATTTAGAGAACGAAAAAGTTTTTAGCGTGCCCGACATACCATGGAACACGGTCCGCCCCGCTCGCTTGACGTCACCTGGCTTGAGTGCGACCCGCTGCACGGCTGCAGGCCATCCCAGTCTGGAGCAAATAGCGGGGAGCGCCGAAAGCGACTCGAACCCAGGCTGCCACTACTGAGATAGGTCAGAAGACCAGCGCTCTCCCACTGAGCTACAGGGGCGGATTTGGCTATTGGTATTGGCCTTTGGTTTGGTACATTGGTACATAGACATAGATAGATGGTATACAGTACATAGATACATTGGCCGGAGAGGTGTGGTACGACTTGGTAAAACAAAAAAGCCCTAGGGCAAATTTGTTGTACCACAGAGCGCGTGAAAACAGTGTTTGCGATAAAATCTGAAATTCTGGAAGTTTTGTTGACTTTGCTCCCAAGGCTTTTTCAATTTTATCGAAGTCAAAGTTGAACTAAAAAATATATAATTTCTTTCTCTGGTATGGATCTAGTCATGATTAAAACATGATTGAAAAATATAAAAAGCACATGGAATGAGCTTACGTCGGCAATATGGTAAAAATCATTTACCATTGCCGAGCAAATGTAAAAGCATTAGCGGCTGGAGTTGTGGTATTTTCCGCATTATGTCCGGTGGCATACCGCACTGGCGGCATATGGTAAAGAACTTACTAAACTCTGCTGTGTATGTAGATATTTGTGATCTCGGCGTTTTTCAAAAATTACTGCACTCGCTTCGCTCGTGCAGTAATTCAAAAAACGCCTCGATCACAAACACTACATACCAAGATCGTTCAAGTAATTCTTAACCCCACTCGGCCGGCATAAATTGTCAAGACCTCTGTGCTTTCTTGATTTTTGACCTCGGTCTTTGGCCTCGTTCACAAATCAAGAAAGCACCTCGGTCTTGACAATTTATTTGCACCGGCCTCATGCGGTATTATATAGTGCACTGAAAGGACTGCTACTAGCCGTTTTCACGAAGGATTTATTCGTCGGGCGTATCGACACCGGGTGGTGTCGATGAAGTGGACAGAACATTTGCACTACACTGTACATGAGCAATGCCCGCATTTTGTGAGCAAAGCCTTTGTTACACCGCATCAGTACCATCAACATATTACCGGTTTCCAACGCCGTGCCGACTGAGTACTGCTTACCGTCAATAAAAAGGCATCAGTCTAACATTGGCCGCTGCACCCACTGCTCTATCCGGCAGTCTGATCTCTCACTGTGACCAATCCAATCAGTAGTGCACGCAATCAGGCAGTGGCTTATCCAGAAATCAGCCAAGGGGGTACACATGCTTTAGGAGCACAATTCACAATTTATAAATCCCAGAACCATATAGAAAATACTTTTTTTATAAATTTAGTCCGAATGCTTTGTAGGGATGGCTTTCCGAGGTCAAGACCCGCGCTAAGCACAGCTTGTTGCGCTGGTCCTGACCTCACCACCCGATCGCGCAATTCCTGTTGGCCGGCAGAAATTTTAGAGACGAAAGGTTGTACCGTGCCCGACATACGCTGGACAAGGGCGGTCCGCCCCGCTCGCTGACGTCAACCTGGCCTTGAGTGCGACCGCTGCCACCGGCCGCAGGCCATCCCAGTCAGGAGCAAATGAGCGAGCGGGCCGAAGTGGGACTCGAATCGCCAGGCTGCCACTACTGAGATAGGTCAGAAGACCGGCGCTCTCCCACTGAGCTACGGGGGCGGTAAAACCGCTTGCATTATCAGCAAAAAACGTTGTCCTGGCTATTCTGAAATCTACCTACAGTCTACACACAAATGGTGTCCGTGCCAAATGGATACAACATTTTCTGGAGCGCGCCCTCGGCGCCAGGGGGAGAGGGCATGGCCCCCATGGTCCCCATTTAATACGTCACTGCCATCAGGACATTAGAGAGGTGACCGCAGCGATTGGACGTCAGAGCGAAGTGCGTTTTTGTGCCGGGACGTGTCAGTAATTCAGCAGCCGGTCAGAGAAGAAATGCCGGTAAAAAGCCTTGCCTAAGCGCTCCCGTTTAATGCAATGTCAACATTGTCCATCGGTGCTGTTTGTCGGTGCTGCACGCAATGCAATCGAATGACATATTTATGCTCTCGCCCCTGATACTTGGGGCGAGGGCTATAGTAATTGCATTGGATTACACTGCGTGCAGCAATGACAGACAGAGACAGAGACAGAGACAGAGGTGGTGTCGATGAGGTGGACAGAACATATGTACGTGACTGTGCATTCTAAAGGAATCATACGGTTTGTAAATTCAACCAGGATTCTACACGACACGCCAGTGAATGCTGTTTTTTTCGTTTCCATGTCCATTGTCCACCCAGCAGCCAGCACCCATGAAAAGGCTACAAATTCATACCCAGCCCAGGCAATCGGAAGCATTGAGTGGGCACCCATGGGTGCACCCGATTCATGGCGAACACTGTATGTAACATAATAGCCGTTTTCACGATGGATTATTTTGCGCGAAATGTTTTAAAACATTTTAAAATGTTTTAGTAGTAGCGTTTTCACGGATGTGAACTAATTGCGAGAAAAAAATAACCCTCGCCTAACAGGGGACCGTAGGGCGAGGGTTAAACATTTCTTTCGCAAGATTAGTCCTCGAAAACGGCTTACTTATAAGACATTAAAGCCGTTTTCACGATGGATATTTGCGTGAAATTGTTTTAAAACCATCTTAAGATGTTTTAAAATGTTTTAGTATGCAAGTTTAGTATACTTATCCATTCCTTAACTACACAACTTTTGCAACCGATTTTTGTCTTGCAATGTCTCTCAGAATTTTGTAATATGTTGGTAAGAATATAGTATGTTAACAAAACTGCGGTTTGGTGGTAATTAGCAAGATAATTTTGTATGGGTTAGTTGTGACGCCAGATCTTCACCTACTGATTATTTTGCAGAACATTCTTGAAACATATTTTAATCTCGGGCAACGCTATTGGTCACTCAACAAAGCGAACTCACCCATTGACTCATAACGGACTCGCCTCCAAGCGAATCGTTTCTAGCGCATTATGTATACCTACTTTCAAAGCTAGATTCCGGCAGACGAAAACAAAAAACGCCCCAGATAAATGGAGGGTTTATTCGAATAGTGCACTGAAAGGACTGCTACTAGCCGTTTCCACGAAGGATTTATTCGCCGGGTGCATCGACATCGGGTGGTGTCGATGAAGTGGACTGAACATATGCACAGTCGGTCTATATGTATCTGACCTATTGTAGTTTCTAAAACTCATCTAATTTCACTTCTGTGTACATGAATGACTAATTTAAGTGAACATGTGGTACCTACCTTGGCAGGTACCACATGTTCCCTTGCATCAGCCCTTCATGTGCACAGAAGTGAAAATAGACGAGTTTTAGAAACTAAAAAAGAGAAGATACATAATAGACCGGCTGTACGTGACTGAACGCAGCATAATTTGTATTGGAAGATCAGTATAGAAATTGACCGTCTCACCATACACGTTTGCCTCCTTAGTTAATTACTTACATGACATGAACATTTTACGGTTATCGCTTGCTTTCATGCCTAATTGCCTCACGCTGCTAACACTAATACCGTAAGATAACAGTGCAAAATGGTGCAACAAACTCACGCAACCGAGCTGCACACTATCTGTCGTACATCGCTGTCGTATCCTCCTCAAATAGACGACCTCAGACACGCTCCGAGGAAGATCATAATACTCTCCATCATTTCCCATGGGGCCAGCTATTGTCCCTCCGGCCTCTGTCCAATCTCATGGCATTATCGTGCTCTCGGTCTAGAAGTTCCGACAACGAAGACGTCTTAGTGATGATAATGCGGGTATATCCAGCCGGGAGGAACACCAAGATTTGATGCGCGATGGATCTTCCCTTCAGTATTATATGCAATATGCATTACCATTAATGGATACAGCGTCCATTAGTAGCCTTAACGCACGCAATGGAAGAGGCCATGCTAACCAATTCCTCTTTTTTCTCAATGGGGTCCCTCGTTTGGCAACCGATTTTGAATGCGAGGTGTTGTCCTATCAAAAATTGGCGTGTCGGATGCTGACAATGCAATATATTTCAATAAAAAGCTTTATGCAATTTGAGCTGTGCAAAGTCGACGGAATTTATATTCCGGTCAGCCCACTAAATGTATTCCAGGGATAATTCCCGGTCATTAACTAAATTGCGTTGTAGCTGGCGGGCACGGAATCTGTAACAGCGATCCCAATGTCCTCTCGTGATTCAGTCACATATGGCCGCCAGTGGTGCACTGGCGGCGTATTTTCGACTGGAGAATATGTATGATAAAGTGCTAAGATGCGAAATGCCATGAAACGTTCAGCTTCTTTTGACCTGAAGCTCATTGCTTCCCATGTAAACGGCAGGAGTAACTATGTAGTTTTGCGAAATATTTTTGGCTCGAAAGGAAATTTTGAGAATGCAGAATATTTGGGACTGCGCCACAATGAAGCTAGTTAATCACATTTACTCCTGCATTCTGCCCTATGGACACAACTGGACGAAAACAAAGATAAAATCCTATTGCTGGCGAAGCGCTTATCAGCGCTCCTCTGAAAAGCAGACCGAAACACAACTTGCTTGTCTTTCTTTATGTGAGTCAATGGTGTAACCCCATTACACACCTAGCTAAGCGTGCCTCACACATTTGTCACAGTACGTTTGCTTGGGTAATTTGTTCGTCTCTGCCAGCTGTGGCCACGGGGTATTCAGCTGTACATACCGATTTATCACACATGTCTACAGCCACAGTCGATCTTTGAAGCCATTTGGATCACACTCTGGGACCGGTCGGGCCGTTCTACCTACAAAGAATGTGCAATCATTATTTTCTTACATTGGTATTAGTATTCTAGTCCCAGGGACGGGACTTAATATCTTTTTGGAAGGGCCCGATCCCCCCAATGCTGAGCTGAGCCCCCCCCCCATGGTGCTCCGCCCCCCGAATGTTTTCCAAATTTTGTCCCTCCAAAATGTCAAGGACTATCCGTACAGATTGTTCTGTTTTGAATTTTGCACATTGATGAGATTCCATCTTAGGAGCAGGTATACCATCTTAAAAGTATACGAGCTTTGTGATTCCATCTGTGACTGTTTTTTCGTCAATTTTATGGGCTGAAAGAAAAAAAATGTTTTGGTAGATATTTTTCCCCGTATGAAGCACACAAAAAGTTTCATGATTGCAATAATTGTATCAACTTTGTAATAAGCGCATTCATAGATAACAGTAGACCTACTGTTATCTATGGCACATTATATAATAATGATATATTTTATATAACCTAAATGTCCAATACTATAAATAGTACCTATAGGACATTTAGTTTTAACTGGAGCATTGGCCGTTGGTCCCCCTCCCAACCGATTTCATAAAGTTCCACCACTGTCTAGTCCAATCTAAGATGTCATATATACTAGTTTTACAACATTTGCAAAAGAGCTCATGATTTCCCTCACAACCCGTCACCAGGCTTACCTAGAATGTTGGCGGCTAACTTCTGACTAACTCGTGCCCGTGAGCCAGTCTGAGCGTGTTGGCGCGCTAGCACAGGATGCACATTCCAACATAGCACGCTGGCAGCCAACCCCCCGCGGTGGAAGCGAAGCGACACGATTTTATACCGACACTCCCGGTGACCGCAGAGCACAGTGGGAGTGTTTCCCGACCCGACACTAGCCACTCGGACACAGCACCCCACTACGGCCTGTTGTGAGGTCGGAGAGCGTGTCCTGCTGCTGCGGGGAGGGGCAGGGGACGGGGGAGGTGGGCAGCCGCCAGCCGCCAGCTTTTAGACGGCAGAACCGGCACCGGCTGGGCTGGCGTCGGGCCAGCGCCCTCACAGCTGATTTGTTTTCTCTGCTCTGCCGACACAAACACGGCGCTCCGAGTACGAGCAGCGGCGCACAGGACACGAGCAGTGGCGCGCCGGCACGTGGTGTCTCCGCGGCGGGGTGGGTCGACTGTCACACGGTCATTGACAGACTGACAAGGACTGTGACTGGCCACAGAGATGAACCACTTGATCTTGAGGGTATGTATGTATAGCCGGTCTATTATTTATATTCCCTTTTTTAGTTTCTAAAACTCGTCTTACTTCACTTCTGTGTAGATACATGAAGGACGGATACCAGGGAACATGTGGTACCTACCTAGGTAGGTACCCCATGTTCCCTTAAATCAGTCCGTCATGTACACAGAATTAAAATTAGATGAGTTTTAGAAGCTAAAATGGGAAAGATACATAAAAGACCGACTGTATATACCTATGTGTCTTTAGGCAACTGAACGTCATACGTCGGATGCATTGCTGCAGCAATGCATTGGATATGCCCATGGTGTATGTCTTCCTTGGCCGACGCCACCAACCAGAGTGTGGAGCGGATTAATCCATCTCTGTGTGATCAATTTAAATATTTCTCTTCTAGAATGGCTCAATATTTCGAATCGACTAATTTGCTAATAGGTTTCATGGATTTAATCCAATTAACGTCGCATCAAAAAAGTACGACGTTAATCCAGCCTCAGGTTATTTTGATGATTTGTTCAGCAAGAGTAAATTGAATTGCATCATAGACCTAATATAATAGTCCAATTTGTGCCCACACTCTGCGTAAATCATCACACCAGTCTGGTTCGTGGCGGTTCACTCCAGTGCCGATAATTTTGTGACAGTCTATCAGGTACAAAGTTACCGAAGTGTGACGAATTTTGAGAAATGGTGCAGAACATAACTCGTCATGGGCCCACCAACCCAAAGCCCAGCCCAGTCAAATTCATAATATTGAAGCCCATGCCTGGTCCGGCCCATTTAGATGAAGCATATCAGTATTTTCACAAAATTTGCAATCATTTTCCTATCATATTTGCTTGTATACTTCAAATGAGAAATAATATCACTCCCCTGTGTGTTGCTGTAGAAGTAAAATGCTGGCTTTGTTAAGTTCTGACCTGGCTTGCGCGGCGCGTGCATTACTTCAACATTCTCAGCTCAGGCCCGCCCAGAGTCAAGTGATTTTATTGAAGTTGAGGCTCAGCCTAAGCCCAACCCAGGCCCAACTCATGGCCCATGAGCCAGCCCAGGCCCAGCCCAGGCCCAGCCCAGGCCCAGCCCAGGCCCAGCCCAGGCCCAGCCCAGGCCCAGCCCAGGCCCAGCCAGGCCCAGCCCAGGCCCCAGGCCCAGGCCCAGACCCAGCCCAGCCCAGGCCCAGCCCAGCAGGCCCAGCCCAAGGCCCAGCCAGGCCCAGCCCAGGCCCAGGCCCAGGCCCAGCCCCAGCCCAGGCCCAGCCCAGGCCCAGCCCAGGCCCAGCCCAAGGCCCAGCCCCAGCCCCAGGTCAAGCCCCAAGCCCAGGCCCAGCCCAGGCCCAGCCCAGGCCCAGCCCAGGCCCAGCCCCAGGTCCAGCCCAGGCCCAGCCCAAGGCCCATTCCCAGGCCCAGCCAAGGCCCAGGCCCAGGCCCAGCCAGGCCCAGGCCCAGGCCCAGCCCAGGCCCAGCCCAGGCCCAGCCCAGGCCATGACAATCTCTGGCGCGGAGCTACCCTTGAGAAGGTAAAGAAACGACGCTCAGCTCCTTCCCAACACTTTGCATGGATTCCTTGAAAAACAGTTTCCTTATCCTCTGCAAGAAAGCTCTACCAACGGTTTTGGTATTTACCTTGTTATAGGTTTTATCCGCTATGTGGAGCAGTGCAAGGTCATGTCGGTATATGAATATATATAAGCTAGTGTGTAGGTACTGTGTTTGAACTTAGCGAAGCATCGACGAATTCCATGCTCTATTTCCCCTCGGAGCTTTGTCCGTTGTTGAATGACTCGTGAATCACCTCTGAGGTTTTCTGCCATGGATACCGAGGCAGCAAAAAACATAATTAGCCGTTTTCACGAAGGATTTATTTTTACCCGGTATTACACGGTAGTACCCGATAATATTTCATGCGTTTTGGGTAATTGAGTCTAAAAACACGGCTTTCACGGATATTTTTTGGATTAATTGAAACTTAATGAATTATAAAGTTTCAATTGACACAAAAAAAGGGAAAAGCCGTGCTCTTAGACTCAATGACCCAAAACGCACGAAATATTACCGGGTACTACCGGCCGGGTACTACCGGATTTACTTTTACCCGGTAGTATTCGGTAGTACCCGGTATTAGTTCACGCGTTTTGGGTTATTAAGTCCAAGAACACGGCTTTTTCTGGATATTAAAATTCGCATTGTAAGAGCAGATTCAATACTTTACATTGAATTCATAAAGTTTTCAATTGGCACCAACAAATATCTCGGGAAAAGCCGTGTTCCTTAGACTCAATTACCCAAAACGCACGAAATATTAACTGGAGTACTACCGCGGGTTACTACCCGGTAGTACCCGGGCAGAAATAAATCCTTCGTGAAAACGGCTATTAGCAATGTTTAACACGGAAACTCGAAAAAGGCGCATCGCAAGTACGGTCATAGCGGACGCTGCCAACACTGGCATATATCAACAACTCATGAAACGTCAGGAGTCGAGCATCAAAGATGGCACCGCTCTGTTTGCCAGCGACCTGTATGATTACCCGTAACACTGAAGTGAGTGAAGTAGTTGGCGTTCTTTACCACATCGATTCTAAGTACACAAAGCGTGTGCGTAAATGTATTGTACTTGCTAAAATCTACACAACATGCCATACATCAAACAACAAAAAACGACTATTCAAATATGTCAGTGACGTTAGCAGCAGTTAAGAATGGCTCAAGAGGCGTCAATTTATTTGACCTTACGGGTGGATGAGCTCACAGAAACCGCGCAACACAACTTCTGGTTATCACATATAATTGCACTGTTTGAGTGAAAACAAGTTAGTTCTCTAGTATATTACATCTGAGATATAGTGTGTGTAAATGATCTGATATAAAGGCAAACAGCGGCTAAGAAAAAAACTCTTTAGGGTATGAAAAACAACGACTCATGTTTTGCATACCAGCTGGACTAGAATAGAGAAGTATGTAGGTAGTAAGATAACTAGAAACTTTAAGGGGAGTATATCTCCTTACCGGTCCGTGCTAACACGTCGACACGAAGGGCTCCAGAGTAAGATATAAATTATGCAATTTGTATTTATCGGCAAATCTATTATATCCTCAATCAGCGCAATAACGTAACACTGCATCTCTCGTCCAGTAGAGACAAATATCGGAGACGATATCACAGCCGACTGCACAGTGAAGTGACGCGCCTATATATTATTAAAGATCGCGCAAAGGAGATCAGAATGGTAGCGTGCCGTAACCTTCATCACAGTAACGTGACAGTTCAGATCTCCCTGATAACGGAGCTGATTTTCACCGATAACGCAAATGAGATCTGCTCGGACGGATAGCTTACCTGCACGACAGGTGGTGGAAGCTCTATGCTGCTGGTGATCGCGTCCGTTCTTTGGCCCCGGTGCGCTCGGTGCGACCCAGCGCAGCCTGGTGAGTCCCGGTGAGTCCCGGTGTGCCCCGGTGTGCCCCAGTGCGGCCCGGCGCAGCCCGGCGCGGCGAGTGCGTCGGTCGGCCGTCATCCCGACTCCACTCTCTCAGGCTGCCGGCCGGCCGGCCGCTGCGCACGCACCGCGCTGCCAATCAATAGAGGCCGCCGCCACTGCCGCCACAGCTGCCGCCACCGCGGTCTCCATCGCCGCTGCTCACATCTCCGGGCGGCGGCAGAGCAACAGGAGCAGTACCATCGACCCTGACTGCTCCCGCCTCCGTCTGACCGTCAACGGAAGCGCGCCTTCTCCCTCCCCCCGTCTCTCCCTCCCCCGCTCCTCTGCCGCCCGTCCGGCCTTTCCGCCAAACATGTCAGGCGCACCGACAACGGGTAATGCATCGGCGACCGCTGCCTGCCACCAATGGCTGAGCGACGCGAAACAGTGGCGCCGCGCCGGGGGTTCTAATCCCGCGGCAGCGTAGGCCGATAAGCTTAGGAGATGGTAACATTCCCTCTTGGCTCTTTAGCATCTCATATATTATCGAAACGAAATTATTATAATTTCCCATTTCGCACACATTTGGTAGTTCTCCGAATGTCTAAAAGCATTGGTGTGCAGTGATTGTAAGTGTTTATAGAGCAGAGCAGTTGACAATTGATTTCAGAACATTTGATTGTAAACTGTGCTCTGCGCGTTGTCTGCCTTGAAAGTGCTATATTGGATGTTATTCGCTTTGTCCCTGCTTCTAAACGATTCTAATTTATGTATTTATGAATTCTGTATCACCCCCAGCAGACCGTACGCCCACTTACATACAGGAGGAGCACCTTCTCCTCTTTTTGGGATTATATTAACGAGGCCTTTCCCAAGGGCCTCACCGGCTCAAACGATACATACACCAATGCGAGCTACTCGGTGGGAGTCAAACCCACGATCGGTGCGGTCTTTGCTTCAAAGTTCACAGTGTTGTCCACTGCACCACCCTAATCTTCGCTGTGAACATTGTTTTCGCCTCTAAAACTTTCCTCATTTTGCTATTCACGCCGTCTCCGTCTGCCGTAAATCTAGCCGTATCTCTCCGACGTGCGAGAGGACCTCGGCTGGCCAACTGCCCGCCGTCTTGTAATCCCTCATATAACAAAGACACATCACCCGGCAACACACAGCAGAAGCTGTCTACCAGTCACTCCGCTCGTCTGGCAACCCCGGCGGTGTGGCATCCTGTCGCCTTGACATAACATCCGCCCGGTGTTGGCGGAAGGCCCGCCTGCCGCCTGTGAGCGTCCGCCTCATGGCACGGCCCATTAGTCGACCAAGACCGCCGGCAAAAACGCCGCTGGCAGTTTGCCTGGGGTAATATCGAGAGGCTGCGTTCCCTCGTCCGCCTCCGCATCGGTCATGTGTCCTGGCTAAGGGTTGGGGAGACGGAGGCCGATATGATGGGAACAGCCCGCCGGCGTATCAGGCGTCGTGTCCGGACTAAGGGTTTGGGAGACGAGAGGCGATTATGATGGGAACAGCCCGCCGTGCGTATCAGGTCATGATGTCCCGGGCTAAGGGTTTGGGGAGACGGAGGCCGATATGATGGCGGAACAGCTTCGCCGGCGTATCACAGGTCGTGTGTTCCGGGCTAAGGGTTGGGGAGACGGAGGCCGATATGATGGGAACAGCCCGCCGGCGTATCAGGTCGTAGCGTGACCATGGGGAAAACGGACACAGAGCTCGCGTGGGAACAGCTCCCAGCCATGTCATGCTCATGGCTCATGCCACGTGACCCGGCATGATGAAGAGTGACGTCATTCAACTTAGTTTTAACGATCTGCTTCTACAAGAAACAACATCACCTTAGCACCATCTCTGTTAACTAAGTCTGAATGTTTTGATGTGATGGATTTACTAGATCATTGCCCAGCTAAGCCAGAGCTTGTGCGTGGGCCTTGACCCCGCCATGCGATCGGGCAAAATTTTCAGGTCATACGGGCCGAATATAGTAGCGGAAAAAGCATTTACATTTCCTAACGGATCAGGACGGTCCACCCGGCCCTCTGGCTTTTTCAGATTATGAGTGCGGCTGCTGCCACCGGCCGCAGGTCATCCCCGCCGCAGGTATATATATATATATATATATCACTGCACCTTCTCGAGCTCACATTTTTTGTCCACGCTGGATCTGATGCAAGAGCAGAAATACTATCTCTTTATTGCTCCAAGAATTACCAGCACGAACACACAAAGAGTGTTTTTGCATGGCTCAATTTATGACGTCTTTTCCGTAGCAAGGAGATGATACAAATGTGATGTGTCCATTACCACAGTCAGGCTTGTCATGTCGGCTCATTTAGCTCGATCTATGTTTGGCTTTTAATCGGGCGATGTTATTGGACTCACGTCCGTCTCCCATTAGCGTGGGTTTTGGAGGTTCACCACTACCACATCGGTTCGCCTAATGCAGTGGAAGCGGGGGAATCTCCGCCTCGATAAGCGCTTTGCCGTACTGAGAAAACTCCTTTCGAGACAAACGATAACCGCTGTGTTCTCTGCATTTTGTGTACAATTCCCCTACATTGTTGTGGCTCATTGATAAATGAGGTTAGGTGTGTGCAAGCTAAAATGTCAGTCATTTTTTCACGTTTCTAAAAGTACAGGATTTTTGTCTTTAATATTCTTCAGAATATTATTGAAGCAAAAGACACGCATAGCTTCAGTTTAAGCCAAATGGATAATAGGAAACTGAAAAAATAGCCGTTTTCACGAAGGATTTATTTTTACCCGGTAGTACTCGGTAGTACCCGGTAATATTTCGTGCGTTTGGGGTAAATGAGTCTAGGAACACGGCTTTTCCAAAATTTGGGTATCAATTGGAACTTTATGAATTTATAAACAATTATCTGCTCTTACAATGTGAAATTCCCCGTTAGTTTTCTTTGTATAATCAAATTCATGAACAAATATTACCGGGTACTACCGGGTACTACCGGCCCGGTAATACCCGGTAGTACCCGGTAATATTTGTTCATGAATTTGATTATACAAAGAAAGCTAACGGGAAATTTCGCTTTGTAAGAGCAAATAATTGTACATGAATTCATAAAGTTTCAATTGATATCCAAAGTAACTGGGAAAAGCCTTGTTTCTAGGCTCAATTACCCAAAACGCACGAAATATTACCGGGTACTACCGTGTAAAAATAAATCCTTCGTGAAACGGCTGATATGTCATTGTTGGATACCTTAGTACTCAGTACTTCCCCTATGTATTGCCTGCATGGTTTCAGATGTATGTAATATGTATTGATTATATTGCTAGCACGCCACCGACCTAAACAAAGGCGTCTTGTTAAAGGGAAATAATCACCTTTTTCCCAACACAAAAAAATGAAGTTATCACTTGAAATCGACAGACAAGACGAAAATATATTGCAAATTCATCGCATTTTGCATACAAACTTTCCTTTCGAAAGATATTGCAATTTAAGTTGATAAGCCCTCCACGCTTTCAATGACCGGTACTTGCAAGCTGCTTGCAAGTTCTTGTGGATCTCGTCAAACTACGGGTCTTTCCCGTATTGTTTTCTTACGCAATGGAGCGGAAAATATAGTTTGAATTATGCTTGTTTCGATAATATGACCGGCGTTCCTATACATTTGATAGACATTGAATAAAGAAGGAAACCAAATTAACAATTTAACTTGGCCCCCTATGGCGGCCAAGCGGCACTGGTTTTGAAATTGTTTCATACATTAGCCGTTATCCCGATGGCTTATTTTGCGCGAAATGTTTTAAAACATTTTAAAATGTTTTAAAATGTTTCAGTAGTAGCCGTCTTCACGATGGACAAATTTGCGATAATTTTTTTAACCCTCGCTCTACGGTGCCGTAGGGCGAGGTTTAAAACATTTTTTCGCAAATTAGTCCATCGTGAAATCGGCTACAACTAAAACATTTCAAAACATTTTAAAATGTTTTTAAACATTTCGCGCAAAATAAGTCATCGTGAAAACGGCTATTGTCAGCATTACAAGTCCTATTTAACTTTGTCTCTGGCTACGAACAACAATATGTTTTTATCATCATGGCAAAAATCGTATTCCCAAAAAATAACTCTACAAACAATTCAACATTGGCAATCAAATCGGAAAAATCAACTTGGCAACCAATCACGGCTATTTTAGTGTTGGCGATTTCTTTCACAAACCGATGTAAACCAATTTCATTGACCAATCAGGGACGTTTAACCCGGCATTGGCTGGGGTCTCAGCCGAACGCCATTGGCTGGGGGGGGCGAAAAACGCCCCCCCTCGTTCTCTTCGAAACCCAATAATCGCAGCGAGACGCGCAAAACGGCAATCGAAAGCTTCACGAGAATCATCTTAAGCGTACTCCTAAATTTTATAAAAAGTATATATGTAGGTCACAGTCAGGTCAAAGGTCATTGGTAGATATTATTAGTGTTTGACGGCATACTTCCCATCCAAAGCCGTATATTGAGACGAAAATCGCTCGAAGTGCTCTTCAATGTATAGTGCATCTCTCGTATAAGCAAAAGTGAAAAATGCCAGCAAGGTCAGAGGTCAAGGTCAGGTCAAATCAGGTCACTATTGCAAGAATCTTGCGAACACATGTTTAATAGGTTATAAATAACACAAATAACTCGATTATAACAGCCATTTTCAGATCTGACCCCAGTTTAAGGTCAAAGTCAGGTCATAAAGGTCAATTTGAAATATATAAATGTAAATAAAAAAATATATTTATATAATCCAGTTTTGTCTCAGCACTACCGTGGGTTACCAATTTATTTGTATGTATCTGGTCATAGACCCCAAAACGTACTTTCAAACAGTTGAGTCATGAGGTAATCATACTTGGGAAGCAATCAGTGATTCAAAAAGTAGAGATATGGCTTTGAAATTCGGTTTGGGTAATGTAAATATGTGGTTCTCTTACATATCTTCCGTTTTTTTGAAATTTTTAAAAATATTGATTTTGTGGGCATTTAAAAAAAAATGTTTTTTTGTGGGTCAAAATCCAAAATTTTCACAAATCCGAGATAGCCATTTTCTACCCCTTGCAGTTTGCTATCTATTGACCTTATTGAATTGCATTTTGCTTAGGAATGGTCTATTTACAGCCTGTTAGAGCTTAGCTGATATTTGCGCCAAAGTGGTGTGTAGTGACGTCATAAATTCGATATAATCTCAAAAAAAATCGTCAACTTTTTTTTTAAATTGCATTGAAGACGCGCCAAATGATGTAGGATAAGGTATCCAAAGTTTGGCGTTGATAGCGCTGTTCGTTTGTGAGCTATGGTGAAAATCCCTGAGGGGGGGCGTTTTTCGCCCCCCCCCCCCAGCCAATGGCGGGTTAATCAAGGACAAAAACGTAACAGCACCTTCATAAATGTCGGCTGGTAATGACCTTCACGAACGACACAAGGTACTTGGTTTCTCATTTTTTCAAACTTGCAACTTTGAATTTGTTAATAATTGCATTTAATTATTAAATTAATGAAGACGAGCGAGCGCTTCGCGCTCGCTCGTAATGAAACAACCTGTATGACTATGTTCATAAATGTCGACCGGCTTCATTTTATATAACTACTAGCTGGGGTGCCCGGCGTTGCCCGGGCAATTCATTACCTAATGTTGCCTGTTATGTCGGCAGGGGACAGAAGCTATCTAACGTTTTTGTACCTGTTAAATAATTGGTGCATAATAAACCAAAGGCATCTTACCGTTTGTGGTTCTGTCGGCAGGTGGCACGTAATACGTAACAGCGCGTCAAACATACAGATGAATCGGCATAAACACTTAAAAGCAGACTTAACAAGGTAGATATGTACTACGTAACAGTAGCGTTTTCGTAATTTGAATGCGACAGACTTCAGATGAATGTCACAAAGCGCAGCATATACAGAAATCAGGTTCGCTCGAGCAGTAATGTGCCATAACACCATTGAAGCAGATTTAACTAACGTATCAGATTTAACTAAGGTAGTTTGCACCCTGGGAAGAGAACGCGATTTTTGTATATTTTTGTCTGTTGTATTTTGTATTAGTGAAATATTTATGTATTTTTTTTATCCAAAACCTTCCTGTCAGTATGTCTGATTCAGAAAATGGTTTGGGTTTTGTATCATATCAAGGGTTCGATTCCATAGCGGTCAAACGAAAATCCATTTGCCCTTTATTATGTAGATTTAACACATACATATAACACATATATTTAACACATACATATAACCATACATACAGGGTCTTTCAATAGAAATGTATTTTTAATTTGCCTATCTGAGGCATTTAAAATGGATTAAAATATATAAATTTGGTTTCATCTGGTCGAGTACAGCTGGACATTTTGTTGCTTATCCATTTTATCCACACATATATTTAACACGTACAATGTACATATAACCATACATACAGGGTCTGTCAGTATAAATGTATTTTTTCATTTGCCTATCTGAGGCATTTAAAAAGGATTATATAAAATATATAAATTTGGCATCATCTGGTCGAGTACAGCTGGACATTTTGTTGCTTATCCATTTTCAGGATGGTTTGTTGCATACGAACAAGTTTCGGAGGACTTTCTCTGAGGATGTCAGATTCGATTTTGCTTGAACTTACTGCAAAAAATCGTGAGCAATATTTAAACGCATTTTTACACATCATAACTGTATTATGCACATCCACGCTCATTTGTGGTGACTTACAGTGCTCACTCACTGTCACTAAACTAGTTACTCAGTTTGGTCAGCTGTGTCTCGAAGGGCGCTCCCTTTAACCCTCGCCCTGGTGGGGGGGGGCTTTTGGACCCCCCCCCGAGGTTTTTCCGGGGAATAGGGGACTGCGGCGTTGCAAGTCGCCGCCAAATTTTCACATAGCTGTTAAACAATAAATTCTACAGCACTTTTACAACAAATTTACTTCAGGTAAACGGGTCAGGTCATCAGGTCACTTTAAGTGCTTGCTTCCAAAATGTTTGTGATCGTGCCACAGCCACAGTTTTTGTTCAAAGATCTGCACTTTGGCAGGATTTCAAATAAGATTATACATACCTACAACTTGTATATTTGGATTTTTTTGTTCGGTGACTAAGGTCAGGTCAATTTTCTGACCTCCCATTATAAGTGAATGGGAAAATAAACAAATGCTTCCAATTAAAAAAATATACGACTTATCAAACTAATTCTTTCAGAATCATGTTTTTTGGGCTCTTTCTGAATGATCAAGGTGCAGTTGTTGCTCATTAATCTCTAGAAGGTCATTTGAGGTCATCTGAGGTCATCACAATGATTGCTAATAACTTTTGATAGAAAAAGATAGAGACGATTTGTTGACACGCGTGTTTTTCTTGTCTGGCCGCATCGACCATATGCAATATGAACCTACCCAGTACCAATGACCTTGACCTTGAGGTCAACTTTTGAAATTGACTTGAAGGGTCACTAGGTGTATGTTTCAAAGCACCTTGTCGGACGGAACACGATGGTGGTTAAATGTCTTTGATCTATCATTTTAGATACAAAGTTTTAAGGAAAACAAAACTCTACAAAAACTGCATTTTTTGACGCTTTGTGACCTCTGGAGCCTAAACATTGATCTGGCTCAATTTTAAGACACTCGTGCGATTGAAATTATGAGATCGCTTTTCCGTTTGTTCCTAGCTATCATAGTTCACCAAGATATAACGGGGTGTTCGAAGCGAAGTCAAAAACTGTGATATTTGACTTGATGACTCTGTTGACCTCAATATTGACCTTAGCTAAAAATTGTGTTTATAACTTCGAATTAACCCCGTTGAGATTTTTAAACGCTTTTTTTTCCGCGTCTTTCTATCTCTTTTCGTTTTCGAGTTAGACGGGGGTATTTTACCCCCCCCCCCCCCCACCATGGCGAGTTGTCTCGGAGGCCCACCCAGGCGCGGGTTAAGTGAAAACAGGCTTTCGCCCGGCAGCGCAGGTGCCGTAAAGCTCGACTCACTTCCTTTTCTTCCACTGAATCAGAAGGGCCTCCACCGTTGCCTTTTGGTCTCTTAGGGATGCTGGTGGTATTTTGCGTAGTTCCGCCATGGAGACGTTCCGGAACCATTAGTACAACGGAGAGAGGTCAGGGCTTTTGGCAGGCCAATGGTGCTAAGTAAGGCGACTGATGACTCGGTCGCCGAACTTGTCTTGCAGCCAGTTTCTTGCGGCCACCGTGGTGTGGACCGTCGCACCGTCTTGCTGTAACCGGTAGCTTTTCTTCTTCTTTTTTTTGGTTGCGGCTGGTTGCAAATATCTCGTACAATAATACAAACATATTATGCACGTGCATAGGCGTACCCAAGGGGGGGGACAAAAGGGGCAATTCCCCCCCCCCCACTGAAGGTCCGAACGTGCCCCCATGGCCAATCGGGGCCAAAAAGGGCCCGAAGGGCCCTATTTTTTCTCTCTAAGGACCACGCGAAGCGTGGTCTTTAGAGTGTTTGGAGCACATCAGAGGCTCTTCAGAGGTTCTTCAGATTTTTTTTAGGTCAGAGTACCTCCTAAGGCGGCCAGAGTGCCACCTCAGGCTGCCAAGAGTGTCTTCTCAGGTGGCAAGAGGGCCCCTTAGGCGGTCAGAGTCATAAGCGTACCAATGGGGGCAAAAGGGCAATGACCCCCTGAAGGTCTGTGCGTGCCCCCCGACCCATGTGCTCCCTTTGGAATTAGGGCCCGAAGGGCCCTATTTCCAATCAAAAGACCACGCAAAGCGTGGTCTTTAATTAATTCAGAGCACTTCAGTTTTTTTCCGAAGTTCTATAGGTCAGAGTGCCCCTCAGGCACCTCTGGGGTTTTATGGATGCAAAGCAACCAAGGCCTTTGGAGCATCAACTGGACCTCACACATTTTGCTAGTGCGGCCAGAGACGCAGCCAGACCTTCGACAAGGGGGAAGGGCATCCCAAGGGCCTCCCTCAGCAAAGGCCCCCTCCCCGAAAAAAATGACGCAAAAATTAAAATTTCACCGGATTTAGGCCACTATATTTTGCAGGGCCCTTAAAAAGTTGCAAAAAGGGACGTCGCCGATCATTTTTTAGTGAAAAAGTCTTCCATTGGGGGCACGTGAACCCTGTGCCCCCTGTTAGTGCCTCAAGGCACGAAATATAGGGCCTGTGCCCACGGTGCTCTTACACAATTTCGCCGTATTTCGCCGACCTGGCCAATTACGGAGAGTTCTTAGGGACATGTACCTGGGGCCCCCTGAAAAATAATATTTTTGTGATTTTTTTCAAATAAAATTGTTGAAAATATGCCCTCTTAAAATGTAGTGGGCAAAATCCGATTTTTTTAGTGGGGTTACCTTTTGCCCCCCCACCAAAAATTCCCCCCTCCCCTGAAGCGTATCCTGGGTACGCCACTGTGCACGTGCCACTCGCTCAAAATTCACGTGCAAATATATTTATCTTCGGTTCATCCTTCCAGACGATTTTTTGCCGTAAAATCAAGCAAAACCAAATTTGACATCTTGTGGAAATTCCTCCAAAACTTGTTCGCATGCAACAAACCACAGCAAAAATGACTAAACAGCAAAATATGCAGATGAACTCTACCAGATGATATATTTATCTGTCTCAGTTCATTTGATATGGCTCAAATAGGAAAATTAAAAAAATACATCTCTATTCAAATACCTTGTATATAAATGTTTTACTTATGCTATACATATACACATAGTAATTTTACCATAGTAATTTTAGTAATATTGTAACGCTCCGTACAAAGTTGCACATATGTATAATAGCAGACATGATAACTGATTATATATATATTTGTATATATATAATATATATAATAGTATACTATATATATATATATATAGTATATATATATATTATATATATATATAATATATATATATATATATATATATATGTGTGGTGGTGTGGTGTGTGAAAACGGGCATGTGAACGGGCATGGAATATGAAAAACCCAGGCATTCTGCAAAATGCCTAGGCAATCTGTAAAATGCCCAGCCAGCCAGGCATTCTGCACAATGCCTAGGCAGTCTGCAAAATGCCTGACCAACCAGGCATTCTACAAAATGCCTGGGCAATCTGCAAAATGCCTGACCGTTCAGGCAATTTGCAAAATGACTGGCCAGTCAGGTAATTTGCAAAATGCCTGATTTTTTCTTTTTTAACTGTCTATGTAACTGTATATAATGAGCTGTGTCTACTCACATTGTTTAATTGCCGTTATTGACACAGGGTTATTGAACATAATTTTCTGAATCGCACCAACACTTGTATTTTTCCCAGACTCATGCTAGCTGCTGATATATTTCAATGACTGGCTGGCAGCACAAATTTATCATGTAGACCCCAAATGTCTTGCCACTACTAGAGACATTAGCCATTTTCACGATAGCTTATTTTGCGCGAAATGTTTTAAAACATTTTAAAAAATTTAAAAAATTCAGTAGTAGCCGTCTTCACGATGGACAAATTTGCGATACATTTTTTAACCCTCGCTCTACGGTGCCGTAGGGCGAGGGTTAATTTTTTTTCGCAAATTAGTCCATCGTGAAAGCGGTACAACTAAAAACATTTCAAAAATTAAAATGTTTAAAAACCATTTCGCGCAAAATAAGCCATCTGTGAAACGGCTATTGCTTATATCGAAAATCGATATAAACTTTTGATAGCACTTATAGCGCCTGCCAACACATTTCGACAAAACAGCCCGTGTGCGCTGATAGCAGCTGCCGAGCTGAGCTTTGAGACGAACATTTGCTTGTCAACGGTTTGGTAACATTGTTCGTATGTGCACCGTTTTATATAAGGTATAAGGTGCACCGTTTTACATAGCGTCTTTTTTCCTCCGATTTTGGTGACGATCGGCTTAACGATAGCAAATAAAATAACATAATGTAAGTAAAAGT